>JASAMX010028395.1:0-29267 GCA_030248175.1 Microlaimidae sp. YZB2_3
ACTATAATAAAATTTAAATAACTTTTATGTAAACCAACTTCTTTTTTTTTGATGTATTGACCAAATTTGTTTACCTATACACGATTTTAACAAATTAATAGTTTGTTCTTTCGATTTTTTCATAAATTTTTGGTGCTGTCCTGTCAGCAAAATAAAAAGAAGTAACTTTTTTTAATTTAAAATAGCAACAAAATCAGCTCGTGTCACTATTGCAATATTTTTGCAGTGATGAAGATTTTTTAATAATGGTGTGGTGGCTATTTTGAATTCTATTTTGAATTTTTATAATTGTTTTAAAAATGATTTCGGTGTTTTTATTGTTTTTAAGGTTTTTATCTCAATAAAAATTTATTTATTTATGCTAATTAACCGTTGTTTGTTTTATTTGGCAGTTTGTGGTATAACCTATGTTTTGAAATACATTTTATTACGTACAAAAAATGTTTTTAAAATGTGTTTTTTCATAGTTTTAACGCAAAGTAATAATAATGCGCCTTTTTTTCTCAAAAACTAATTATTATTAATATATTAGTCTGTGGTTTATTTAGCTGGCTGAAATGATAAAAATGTGTTAAAAACATAAACAAAATGGGAACGTATATTTTTTTTAATTCTGACTTTTTACAAAAAATATCAAAATTAATGAATTTCAGGCGCTAAAAAGTTAAATTTTTTTTCTAAATTGATTAATTTGATAAGTAATTATTTTAATGGGGTATTTCATTTTAATATTAAATCTTTTTCCCTTACACTATAAATCGTTTGCTTTGTTGTTAAGTAGCCGATTTAGTGCCGCAAATCATCTATGTTTGCTAGTTTTAATTTATTTATAGACAGTTTTAACACATCGTTTTTTAAATAAAAATAGGTTAAATGTGTGATTGTGAAAAACTCTAGAAACTATTTAAAACAGTTTCTAGAGTTTTATGTTTACTATCAAAGCTAAATTTTATACATAAAAATTTCAAGTACCGGTACCTGCAAAGTAAAAAAAAACATAAGAATAAAAAAGATTTTTTAAAGTTTAAAAGTGAAAGTTTAAAAATACTTTATTTATTTGCTTCCTTGTTGTGGAAATACTTTCTCCTATAATTTTGAGAAACAAAAACGTGCTATGAAATCAGGATTTTTTTACTTCATTTTAGTTTAGAAATCTCAAAAAACAAATTTTTATTTTAATGATGATTTGACACCGGCAAAAATAATGGTAAAGGTGCATCTTTCGTTTAGACATATACTGGCAATGCTTCCTTGTAATAATGACCCAGCATTTAAATAGTTAGACGGAAAAAAAATTCGAAAATAGTATTTTTGTGCCATTGCAATGCTCTGGGTTATATTATTAGTGAATGATTTACTTGTCCTTTTATTTCAACTGAAATTATCATTTTCAGTGTGATGGCGGCAACGTCTTACGCTAAAAGCATTGTGCTTCCATGTGATGAAATTTTTCGAAATCTAAAAAATGCAAAACGATTCGCAATAGACATAGGTAAGTAACTATCCAATCCAGACCTGAGCACTTCCCCCCCTTATGGTTTTACTGGGGGGCAATTTAAAAAGGGGGCAAGCAGGGGAGAAAGAAAAAAGGGACAAAAAGGCGAATTAAGGTAAAAATAGGTCTAAAATGGCTTAAAATGCATTGAAATAGACTAAAAACTGCAAAAATTTTGCGATGATGGCGTCATAATAGGTCAAAATGGCGCCATAGTTTTAGGGTACTTTTTTTCATTTTTTGGCGGGGAGGGGCAAATCCTCCAATAAAGCGGGGGGGAGGGCATTTCCAGACCGTGCACAGGTCTGACTATCTGAAATATTACTTAAAGTGGTCGAACGGCTAAAATTAGTTTCGACTTTATGAAGTTTTTAAATTCTTTTCCATCCTGTTTTGCTACATTATTAAATAGAAAGTCCAGAAATGTATTCCATTAATTTTTTATAAAATAAAAAAATTTCGTACTATTCTAACTATACGCTAAAAAAGACCCTGGCTGTTTGGCTAGAATGGCTGTTTTATTGGTTTGATTTTGCCAAAGAAATTCGCCAATTTTTTAATAAAATCTGACACTTTTCAATTTTTGTGGCCTAAATGGTCATTTCTTATACCGAATTTGTGATAAAATAATATACATTAAAACTTGGAATTTATTCCTTAAAAACTTAAATCAATGGTTAAATTTTTGTTTGTTTTTTTTTGGAAACAACTAGATGATGACATTTTTTTCTTCCACAATCACATAAAATGACTGTGTGGACTCTCTGATAATTATTAATGAATTTCAAATTTTGCACCCAAGGTTGGCCTCCTAAAAGTCAAGGGGGGTTTCGTTTTCAGCCTTTTAAATTTCAAAGAGACATTAACACCGGTATACCAGTTAGCCTCCCGCGCCTGTCTATTTTTTGGGACGCCGACCAGGCTCATCTAATTCATACATGGGCAATTTGGTTTGGTTTTGGGGGGGAATTTTGAGGTAGTTAGAAGTCATTTTAAAGACTTTCTTCATTTTTCGAATATTGAGGGGTTAACCTTTTCTCCCACCTCTGAGTGGGGGGTTAAACCTCCATCTCAGAATTTGTGGGGGGTTAACCCTCCCCCCGTTTCCATGTATGGTCCACACCTGTGCACCCCCCCCGGGTTTTATTGGGGGGGGGCTATTCCAAAACGGGGGGCAACTTTTTTAAAACGGGGGGGAAGCAGGAAAAAAGGGACAAAAAAGCAAAAATAAGGTAAAAATAGGTCTAAAATGGCTTAAAATGCATTGCAATAGGCTAATAACTGCGAAAAATTCGCGATAATGGCGTCATCATAGGTCAAAAATCGCGTCATAATTTTGCGTACTTTTTTTTATTTTTGGGCAGGGGGGCATTTCCAGACCGTGCACAGGTCTGATGATCTAACTGTGAATGTATAATTTAAACAGAAAAAGTGGAGACAATGATTAAGTATTATAGGTGGGTCTTTGGCGAAAATAGCATACTCTTCCAGTGTTCCTAAAAAAGGTGCAATTCGAACTCCGATCAAGAATCAAAATGTAAGTATGTGTAAAAGCTATAATTATATTATAATCATGTATTCTAAAAACCCGCTTTTTATTTAGGTAATGCTTTTGTGACGAGAAAATGAACGATTTCTTTAAATGTCGCATTAATGCTAAACAAAAATTTTTTTAAAGAACTTTAAGTTCGTTTTATTTTTTATCTTTAAATTGTGCTGAAGTGTTCAATTTGTATTATGTATCATAAAAAACATTTTTGGCTTTTCAGACTGCAGTGGTAAATTCAGAACAACGAAAAAGCAAAGACGGAGATGGAATTAGACTTCATTTTATCAAATTTGAAACAAAATATATTGAAGGTAAACGAAATTCATCTTGTTGCAATCTGATATAATTTTTAAAAAGGTAAATTATAATTCAAACAGAAATTCTGTCATAAAAAGCTAGCTCTAAATAGCATAAAGTTGCTTTCAAAAAAACTTATTTTTTTTAAAAGATTTATATTACAAATCTCTTCCGTAGTCTCCAACGCACTAGCAGTTTGGTATCCTCCATTGGCTCATAATTGAAAGAAAATTGAAAACGGGCACAAAGCTTCGCTCTATCTTCAAAGATTATGGCCGTCCATATTCTTAGTTTTTTGCAAAAAGTCAATTATTTTCCAGTTGGATTCACTGCTGTAAATTATCGATGCAGAATTGGTTTATTTATCGGGACCACCCAAAGTAGAAGCGAAAGTAACAAAGCGCTAAAAAATTTAGACAGCAAAATTTATTGAAAAATATAGCCGATACAGGAATTGAAACCCTTAACCTCCAAAGTCGACTCTGGCGTGCTTATCCATTACACCATAGGCCGGAATTGTCCTTTAAACTTTGTCCAAAGGACGTTTTGTCATAAGTATGAACCAGCCTTTAAAGTGCAATTTTTTTTTTTTTTTTTTTTTTTTTTTTTAATAAAAAAAATTAAAAAAAAAAAAGAAAAAAAAAAAAAGAAACAAAAAAAAAAACAACCAAAAAAAAAAAAAAAACCCAAAAAAACCTGACGCCATGTCAGTGTTCTGATAGAACTTTTTTTCTTTCATTTTTGTTTTAAATCATTCTTTCTTTCTTTCGATAGGTGGGCAACCCTTCGCGTTTTTTTTGTTTTTTTTTTTTTTGAAGGATATACCTGGAAAAAATTTGCTTTCGGAGGATACAATCAAACACCAATAATTTTTTTAATAAAAATGGCTGTGGGTACATGATCTCCCAGTTTTTAAGAAGAGAAGGGCGTCCGGTGTGGTCGTATATTCTATTATTGTTGGTTATAAAGTATACAATAAAAGAATAATAACAATATTTAAATTTAACGATATATATATTGCGTAAAGCTTGGATTTATTACAGGCTGCTTGGAGTTCATCCGCCAACGTCTGGGCTCAGACGGGGTTAAGCCGAACTCGTCTGTCATCAAAGCCACGGGCGGCGGGGCGCACAAATATTTCGATCTCATCCAATCAACGCTCGGACTTAAAGTGGAGCAGGAGGACGAGATGGAGTGTCTGATAAAGGTGAAAATTGCTTATTTACTAAACTTATTTACCATACATGGGCAAGTTGGTCCGGAGTGGGGGGGGGTTAAACCCCAAATTAGGGGGGGGGGTTAAAATCGGAGAAACGCAAAATACCCATATCGTTTTTTTTTCTGGAGTGCATTTTACCCATATCGTTTTTCGATTTTGAAGGAAAAATAGGTTAAAAACACTAATTTTAGGTCAAAAAGCCCTTTTTATTGCATTTTTGAGCTTTTTATTGCTTAAAACATTCATTTTGACCTCAAAACTTAAGTTTGAAGGCAGTTATAAGTCATTTTAAAGACATTATTTTTTCTTCATTTTTCCAAAATTGGGAGGGAGGTTAACGTTTACTCCCCCCACTTCTAAGTCGGAGGGGGGGTTAAACCCCCTTTCTCAAAATTTGGGGGAGTTAACCCCCCCCAACCCCCCCCCCTCCGTGCCCATGTATGTTATTTACTGAAATTTGAATTTACTAAACTATAGAATAATTACTAAAAGCATGATTAACCATTAATAATTTTATATAACTTTACTAACATATAATATATTTATAAAATAATTAACTCTTTCTTAAATAAATATATAACATGCTGTAGATATCGTCAACTACTAATAAAAGCATTTTTCAACTAACCAAAAAATTTTTATCTCTAATTAAAATATAGTACCTTCAATACTTTTCAATTGAGAAATAATGACTAACAAAAACTAATTACAATAATACTTACTAATTTCACTCTTTGAAACATTTAATAGGCATATTATTATTAAAATTCATCTAAATGTACACTCTTGCATGTATGCTTTTGCATACATGTGAAATGTCTCTTTAGCGTATATGCTTTATGCATATACGTGAAATGTCTTCTTTAGCATGTATGTTTACACATACATGCGAAATGTCTCTTAACACATATGCAATATGCATATGTGTGAAAAACTTATGGCAGAAAGGCTCAACGTATGCTTATTAACTGTTACTATTTAATTATACATAAATTTATAAGTACAGTATACATTTAAATAGCATCAATTATTTTTAAAAATATTCTATTTATAGCAAAAATTTTCTATATTTATAACAAAAATTTTGGTAGTCTCACTATGTTAACTTTTTATTAAAATTCCTCACACAACCTCCATCTTTTTATTATTTTGTTGTTGTTGAATTATCTGAGACTTATCTCCCCTACATAAGTGGGCAGCCTCCCGGATTTTCGGGGGGGGGGTATACCCGACCCCCAAAATTTGGGAGGGGGATGTCCTGAAAATTTTTTTGGGGGTATACCTCAAATACCCCATTTTTATTGTTTTTAGTACTGGGAACCCCCAAAATTTTAGGAGGTGGGGTGTCCGGGGTACCCCCAAATTTTACGGGGGGGCGGGTGTCGGCTATTATCGGGATTTTGGGGGGTATGAGCCCTTCAACCCGCCCCCCCTGCCCACCCTTGCATGCAGATTATGCAAAGAGCAGGCGCTAAGACAAGCCAGGAGGAGAGAAAAAATTTCACCCCGATGGTTGAGACTCTTCGTCCAACATCATTAAACGATGTTGGCAACCTTTACCGCTAGCGTGTTCACTGCATGCAGTGTTCACCCATTCGGAGGTCTTCATATAAAGGATTTTTAAGTATAAATAATTTTGCTTATCGCCGTTATCATGACAGAATGAGTTAGAGTTGTCGTAAAATATTGCGAACTGTGACACTTTATGTTTTAACACAAATACTATAAACCTTATGAGTCAGAGTCTCGTTGTTTTTTTTTATACTGATTGTGACTCTTTATGCCTTAGTAAGGGCAAGAATATATAACACAAGAGAATGTCCGACTGTACACTAAATTTTTAACCAAAATTTTGCGAATAAAGTCGCACTTTCGAATTCATGTGCGACTTTTCTCGCAAAAATCCGCCATTTTCTGCTAGTTTTCCCGTGCTGCGATTTTTAACACAGTGTTAGTTTTCTTGCAGGGGGGACTGCGACTTCTTTCGCACTCTATACTGCTTTATTTGCACTGCGATTATTTTCGCACTGCGAGTCTGGCTGCACAACAAAAAAAAACAAAGCGGAGCGAAAATTTTGTGTTTAAATGAGTAAAAGTCTTTTTTTACCTTAAAATGTTAAAACTTTTTAGTTTTAATAAAATAAAGTAACTCTCCAACGTTTTAAAATTAAATAAAACAAGTTTCGAAGTGTTTTACTCCATTCGAAATCATTAGCAGCGTTTGTATTTTTTTGGTGGTGCAGTTAGACTCGCAGTGCCAAAATAATCGCAGTGCGAATAAAACAGCATAGAGTGCAAAAAAAGTCGCAGTCCCCACTGCGAGAGAGAAAACGTTAAAAATCACAGCGCGGGAAAACTGGCAGAAAATGGCGGATTTTTGCGAGAAAAATTGCACACGAATTTAAAAGTGCAACTTTTTCCGCAAAATTTAGGTAAAAAATTTAGTGTACAGTCGGACATTCTCTCGTGTTATATATTCTTGGTAAGGGTGATTTATTGGTATTGTCCTTGCAATGGCAGAATAAGTCACGATCGGTTAAAAATGCGGTTGATTTAGGACTATTATTTTTAATTTTCAAACCACACGCATTAATAATAATACTGATATTGTAATGAGTCACTCGTTGCCATAGGTGGGCAGCCACCGAATTTTTTAGAGTATACTCAAGTTTTCAAACCCATTTTTGAAGTTCTTAGTGCTGGGTTCGCCCAATTTAGCACGAAAATGTGTCCGGGTTATCCCCAAATTTTATAAAAAAATTATCAATTAATTTTTTTACTTAAACATAGTTAACTTCCTAATAGACAACAAATTTTTTCACGCCAAAATTGCTGAAAACATGCTGCTTTGGGAATTTTTAAACTGTGGATATTTTATATTTAATGTCACATTTTAAATCAAACCAATAATATTTTATGAACAAAAATTCATCAATTTAAAAATGAACAACTAAGTGAACGACATTTGGTTTTTGATTATAAAATATTCTCAAAAAAGGTTTTAATAATAACAACTTTATTTTAAAATATTCTCGTTTAAATGTAGCAACAAAAACATATGTTAAAAAAAACAAATAGTTTTAAAAAACATAAGAGTTAGTAGAATGGTGTTTCATTTTTCACATTTAAAAAAGAGAAAAATAAAATAAAGTGGAAAGTCACACAACAGCCTTAGACTTCTAAATTATGTGCCTGTCAAATTTAGTTTATTTTCTGGAGTTAAGCTTTGCGGTTGGAGCTTTGAACTAGAAATTAGCAGGCAGAATAAGTACAGAATTAGCATTCAGATTATTCCAAATGTCTATAATTCTATGGTGAAAAGAGTTGGAAAGAAAATTTTTATTAGCGCGTGGTTCAAATAGTTAATCCGTTCCCGTAATGGCCTTTTCCCCCGTTACAACCGTGAAACCTTTGTCTCACGGTGGTGTTATTTTCGTATGAAAAATGTCGTACCCTAAACCTTACCGCGGTAAACTCTTTGCATGACCTAAGTCGTACTTCCGTCATACACAATTTTTGTGCGTGCCCAGTGAGCAAGCTAATTAATATGGTTAAAGCTGTACAGTAGCAATATGCAAATTTTTGCAACATGAAATATCCTACTTAATACACTGTATCCGTGAGAAAAATCTGCATATTGCTACCGTACAGCTTTAACCATTTCAATTTGCTCGCTCACTGGGCACCACTTGAGCAAAAAAATTATGTATGACCATGGGCGTCATACGCGTAGCCAGGGGGGTCTAGGAGGTCTAGACCCCCCTTTTGAGTCGGCAAAGGGAAAATTTGGGGTTAAAACCCCCCTTTTTTTTGGATCAGCAAGGATAAAAGCAATATCTCAACAAATACTGCACCAATCTTAAAGATCAGGGTATCAAATTTAAGTTAAAAATAGCCGCTTTCTTTGAGTACATAATTGTAAATTAAATCGTTATACTCATCAAGAATATATAACACAAGAGAATGTCCGACTGTACACTAAATTTTTGACCAAAATTTTTTGAGAAAAGTCGCACTTTTAAATTCGTGTGCGACTTTTCTCGCAAAAATCCGCCATTTTCTGCTAGTTTTCCCGCGCTGCGATTTTTAACACAGTCTTCGTTTTCTCGCAGTGCGGACTGCGACTTCTTTCGCACTCTTTACTGCTTTATTCGCACTGCGATTATTTTCGCACTGCGAGTCTGCCTGCACAACAAAAAAATACAGACGCTAATAGTCATTTTCAATGGAGTACAACACTTCGAAACTTGTTTTATTTAATTTTAAAATGTTGGGAAGTTAGCTTATTTCATTAAAACTAAAAAGTTTTAACATATTAAGGTATAAAAACGACTTTTACTCATTTAAACACAAAATTTTGCTCCGCTTTGTTTTTATTTTTTTTGTTGTGCAGGCAGATTCGCAGTGCGAAAATAATCGCAGTGCGAATAAAGCAGTAAAGAGTGCGAAAGAAGTCGCAGTCCCCACTGTGAGAAAACTAACACTGTGTTAAAAATCGCAGCGCAGGAAAACTAACTGAAAATGGCGGATTTTTGCGAGAAAAGCCGTACACTAATTCGAAAGTGCGACTTTTCTTGCAAAATTTTGGTCAAAAATTTAGCGTGCAGTCGGCAATTCTCTTGTGTAATATATTCTTGTACTCATTGAGCAATCTTTCACGTACAAAATTGTCAAAAAACGCTGTTTTGTGAGGTCATAACTCCTAAACCACTGGAGATATTTTGTTAAAAAAAGTTTTGTGGGCTATTAGGGGCAGGGGTAAGGTTTTCACTAAAAATTATCAAAATCAAAGACAAAAAGTTTGACTCCGAACCGCACCTTTAAACCACATTTTGCTATGTATAATCCCAAACAATGTCATTATTTTTTTACCAGTTCATATGTATCAAATCAGTCCTAAAAGATGAGACAGTATATTATGTATATTGTAATGTCTTTTTTTAAAGTAATTGTTTATTATTAAAAGTGGTATAAGATGTTGGCTGCTCCTGCAGAGTCAGCAACTTGATTATCAGAGGTTATTTTGTTTTTATTTCCTTCCTAAATAAAACAAAATTATAGTTAAAATTTTAAAAAAAATTAAGGGTTGTAACTTTTTGCTTCGCAATATTCCGGACGAATCCTTTACATATCACCATCACGACACCACAAAATATATTTTCCAAACAGTGGATCCCTGCGCCTTAACTCCCTATCTTCTGGTGAATATAGGCTCCGGAGTTTCTGTTGTGAAAGTAAGAATTTTTATAACGGTTTTTTTAATTTTTATGATGAATAATTTTTAAAAATGTTATTAAATTAAATTAATAGCTTCCTAACTGATAATTACCCTTCACCAAATCTAACCAGATTCCGCCATATGAGTGGATCAAAGTCAAATAAAATATTTTTTTTGTTAAAATCGAAGTTATTTTTTGGACCAGTATTGTTAATGTTCTACTTAAAAATGAAATTAAAAGTTTTATTTAAAACAAATAATGTGTCTTGGTCTTGTTCTTTAACAATTGAAACAATTTTTAAAACTTTTAACCATAGATGAACAAGAAGGGTTAGGGTGTGGTCCACCCGCCCCCCCCCCCCTCTAGGTCGAAATTTTGGTGCCCTGTAGAAAAAGTCCAGGGGGCCCGCGTCCCCCCAAAAACGTGAATTTTTAATACGAATTCATGGTTTTATACCAGAATATCGCCTGTAGTATTATCTTATGAAAAAAGTATTATTAAATTTTTAATGGTTTAAAAGTATTTTGCTTCAGACATTGGACCCCACCTGACCCCTCTCTAGGTTTCGAGCCCGTTTCACACTGGAGTGCTAGATGCTAGGTGCTAAGTTCTAGGGTGCTAGGTTCTACGTGCTAAGTGCTAGGAGATGTTCACACTGCAGTGCTAGCTAGCACTACTAAAAGCTGGTTTGAGAAAATACGTTATTGTTTTTTAATGTAGTGAAATAAAAATTCTCTTAACGAATGTTTTTCATCTGATAACGATGACGAGGAAGTAGATATTCTTTTGTTGCTTTTACTTCGTAGGAGACGGTTACGCAAAAATAAAAGAAGATGGTGGGTTCGCCCAATTTTTAAAAAGCGTGAACAAAAAGGCGAATACCATGCTCTTATTCAAGAAATGAGACTTCAGGATCACGAGTACTTGTTTGACTATTTTCGAATGACCCCAGCTCAATTTGATTTTCTTTTGTCATTGGTCGGACCTTTGATTGTAAAGCATGAAAGCAACTTTCGAGAATCTGTTCCAGCAAAAGAACGATTAGCAGTAACTCCCAGATTTCCATCTACCGGTGATGCACAGCAAACAATTTTTTAGCTTTAGACTCGGTAGATCAACAGTTTGCCATATAGTTTCTGAGACGTGTGAAGCTTTGTGGAACACTCTGCTGCACAAAACCTACTTTGCTGCCCCAAGTTGTGAAGCGGACTGGAAAAAAGTTGCGGAAGATTTTGAACGTACGTGGCAATTACGGTACCTCATTACATAGGGGCATTGAATGGAAAACACTGTCATATACAAAAACCGTTAAAGCAAGGATCTGAATATTTTAATTATAAAGGGTTTCATTCTATGCTGCTTCTTGCATTGGTGGACGCGAATTACCGCTTCTTGTTTGTATATATTGGCAACCAAGGAAGCAAAAGCGATGGCGGCATTTTTTCAACTTCGAACTTAGCTTTAAAATTGGAAAATAACGCGTTAGGAATTCCTCCTGGTGCGGAATATTGATTTTTTCATTTGTATTTACAGCAATACTAAAGACAGTTATTTTCGTGGTCACGTCGGGTCCTTTATTTTTGTCTTAAAATTGCGTAAATAAATTGGTTATAAATGTTTAAAATGTGAAAAAAACTCATTACAAGTTGCCAAAAAAACTCATTACAAGTTTTTTCAGTTAGGGTAACTGACTTAAATTCTATCAGCCTTAATTTCGGCCACTGGCTGTTATTTTTTCTATGTGCATAGTTATGAAATGAATTAGCTGTGGCTAGATAGATCTTCATATCATCTATCTAGCCATACGCAGTGCATATGGTAACTTTACGCATAGAAAAACAACAAAAAAGGAACAAAAAAAAGTGAAATTAAGGTAAAAATAGGTCTGAAAAGGCTAAAAACTGCAAAAAAATTGCGATGATGGCGTCATCATAGGTTAAAAATGGCGTCATAATTTTAGGGTACTTTTTCATTTTTTGGCGGGGGGGGGGCAAATCCTCCAATAAAACGGAGGGGGGTTTCAGACCGTGCACAGGTCTGAGTAGTTCGTCCAAATCCATTATACTTATTACTTTTTAATAGTGAAAAGTATTGCGGTTGATACTGCTATTTTAATTTTCAAACTTAAATTACCGCAACCCCAAAAAATTGTTCAAGGCGAAAACTGCGCAGTTTTTATGTGGAAGTGGATGCTCAACGCGACTTTTATTATGGATTCACTTTAAATTTTGAAACATAATTCAGCAATTAATTTTTTTGGAATGTATATTTACCACAAATATTCGAGAATTCTTTGTAAATTTATTTTCATTAAAAACATATTAGCTTAAACATCATTTCAAAAGCAATATTTTTGCTATATTTATATTTGCGGAAACTTCGAAATACCGCCAAATACAATTATAATTGCATTTCCAGTCTTCTAAAAATTTAAGAATTTTCTTTAAAGGTGTTTTTTATCGAAAAATATTGGTTTAAATAAAAAAAGAGAGTTTAGATTCAAAACCGCAATATTTTTCACCTATCTTCTGCGGGAGTGCTAGCTATCACTAATGAAAAAGTTGTAGACAGACACATCTCCAGACCTGTGCACGGTCTGGAAATGCCCCCCCCCCGTTTTATTGGAGGATTTGCCCCCCCCCGTTTTATTGCATCCCCTCCCGCCAAAAAATGAAAAAGTACCGTAAAATTATGACGCCATTTTTTACCTATGATGACGCCATCATCGCGAATTTTTTGCAGTTTTTAGCCTATTTCAATGTATTTTAAGCCATTTTAGACCTAATTTTACCTTATTTCCGCTTTTTTTGTCCCTTTTTTCCTTTTTCCCTTCTTTTTTTCTCTTTTTTTCTCCTTTTTTTCTCTTTTTGTCTGCATCTCGATTTAATGATAGCTAGCACTTAGAACCTAGCACCTAGCACTTCAGTGTGAACGAACCATATCTTTAACATGGGCTACAACTTTTTCGAGTGATAGCTATCATCCAGCACGTAGCACCTAGCACTCCAGTGTGAAACCGGCTTCAAAATCTTCCACCCCAGGTCGACCCCCCTAGAAAGCTAGGGGGGTTCGTCCCCCCTAGGACCCCCCTATATTTTCAAATGTCATTTACCCGGGGTAAACACCCCCCTTCCTAGATTCGTTGATCGTGTTCATCTTTGCTTTTAACTTTTAAAACTTTCAACTTTTAAAAAATTTTAATTGGCCCTCTTGTGTCCTCACTTTAGTTTACAAGATTAATTAGATAATTAATTCAATCACAGTCTAGTGATTAGTCTATAATCAAGACTAATCTGTTTCAGGTGGCAGATAACGGAAATCAAGAGCAATTGGGTACAGTGGCGTACCCAGGGGGGGGCGGCCGCCCCCTCCCTCCCCCCCCCCCGAAATCCGGCGAAGCCGGATTTTTTCGTAAGGGGGGACCCTTACGTTTTTTGAATTTTGGGAGAGAAAATTTTTTTTCTTAAATATTAATACAGAAACTTTCCTGATGCCTTCCAAAAGCATATTAATAGTCAAAAAACCAAATTTTCCCCGCTTCGCGGGTAGTTTAAATTGACAATTTATCTCAGTTTTTCAATTTCAAATCGATTTTGCCGCTCAGTAGTTAAGGCATACATATTAAATAAAACTA
This sequence comes from Microlaimidae sp. YZB2_3, assembly GCA_030248175.1. Classification (NCBI taxonomy): domain Eukaryota; kingdom Metazoa; phylum Nematoda; class Chromadorea; order Desmodorida; family Microlaimidae; species Microlaimidae sp. YZB2_3. The sequence continues at coordinate 13,414 of JASAMX010028395.1, forward strand.
CTATAAACATTATTAACCTTTTATTAACGTTTTAAACACATGTTTTAAATGGATAGGGAAAAAACCTTAAATTTTGTTTTAATTATCATCTGGAATTAAAATTTCTAGTGTATTTTAGCGCCTCTAATGAAAAATTTTCTCCCCAGGGGGCATTCTGCCCCTCGAACCCCCTGGCAAGGGGCTCTGCCCCTTGCCCCCGCTGGGGGGCTCTCGCTCCCCAGAACCCCCATTTCTGGGGGGCGGCCGCCCCCAGACCCCCCTCAGGGTTAGTATGTACCCCTCCAGACCGCCCCCCCAAATGAAATCCTGGGCACGTCACTGAGTGGGTAACAACTCCCTTGGCGATATATGGGTTTTCTATGTAGTCTAGTTAAGTAGTTAGTGTAGTCTAGTCAAAACTAATCTGTTTTATTCAGGTGACAGATAACGGAAGTCACAAGCGAGTGGGGTGGCAGCTCCTTTGGCAATTGATTATGGGTTTTCTTTGTAGTCTAGTCTAGTACTTATAGTCAACACTAAAGATGAATTCTATCAGGGTGAAAATAACTGGGTGGTAAAGTAACCACTCGTTCTTATCACGTGGAGAGAAACACCTGACACAACTTAATAATAATTGGTTATTTCATCTCTGAAAATTTTATTTTATTATTTTTTATTTTCGCGCGTTCATTCTTTGTTTCTTCCTGATGGCGAGCAATTACGCCCTTAATGTCAGCTTGAATGATATTAACTTAAGGGCTGGTTCATACTTATGACAAAACGTCCTTTGGACAAAGTCCAAAGGACAATTTTATAAAAGCCAAAACGTCCTTTGGACTTTTGCTATTGGACGAAGTATGAACGCTACTTAGAATTTGTCCTTTGGACAAAGTCCAAAGGACAAAATCCAAAGGAAAAAGTCCAAAGGACAAAAGTATGAATACGTTGTCCTTTGGATTTTGTCCTTTGGACTTTTCCCTTTGGACTTTTCCCTTTGGACTTTTCCCTTTGGATTTTGTCCAAAGGACAAAAGTCCTTTGGACTTTGTCCAAAGGACGTTTTGTCATAAGTATGAACCAGCCCTTAGTCTGTTTCAGGTCACAGATAATGGAAATCACGAGCGAGTGGGTGGCAGTTCCTTCGGCGGAGGTTCCTTTTGGGGAATGGGCTCCCTCCTGACCCAGGCGTCCAGTTTCGACGAACTACTGAAGATGGCCGAGGAGGGCGATCATCGAAACGTTGACATGCTGGTCTCGGATATTTACGGAGGTAAAAAATATAACAAAACAACTCCCGTTGTGTTAATGTTTCAAAAAAAAAAAACAGGTATTATGCGAGTTGCAGACGAAGTGATGCAAACGGTTGCCGGAAAAACGTTAACCTGGTAAAAGCAAAAATATATAATATACCGAAAAATGTGCAACTCTTATATAAAAAAAGTACAGAAAAGGTGGCCTTTATAATGAGCCTCTCCATTTAAATGACACTCTCCACTATAATGACATAGTAGCCATTTTAATTCGGCGAGTTAAAATGGAGAGGAAGCTATTATAATAGCCATTTATTGACTTAATTTCATTTCATATATACTCACAAATCTAATACTGTCCGGGCCGCACGAGTTTCTGCGTGTTGGACAGTATTAAACCAACACGGGGAAACTCAGGCGGCCCGGACAGTATTAGACTTGTGAGTATATATGAAGTGAAATTAAGTCAATAAATGGCTATTATAATAGCTTCCTCTCCATTTTAACTTGCCGAATTAAAATGGCTACTATGCCATTATAGTGAAGAGTGTCATTTAAATGGAGAGGCTCATTATAAAGGCCACCTTTTCTGTACTTTTTTATATAGGAGTTGCACATTTTTCGGTATATTATATATTTTTGGTAAAAGGTTATCCGCGCGTGAGCCGGGTAGGAAAAAGGTTACCTGCTTTCATTGTTTACGTTGTTATCATTTGTATTCACACAACAGAAATTAATTTTCAAAAAAATGGCAAACGTTAATAATAACATTTGATAATATTATTAACATTTGACGTATTTTACGTCACAGGATACATTTGTTTTTAAATTATTATGCCGCGGTTTTTCGCGTTTTTTAATGTTTCTTATTTGTTGCAAAAAATTTATATTGCCCCGATTTTTTTAACTGTTATTTATTTATTAATGAATCCCATACAAGTAATAAGCCTGTGCTATTTATTGTCATTTTTTGTCAAATTATAATAAAATTTTGCCGTCAAGATTTTATGCATTGCAGAGTAGATTTCTTTGTTTTCGCGCCGGTAAGATTTCCGGCTCGCAAGTGTAGAGTCCGAATCAAGCTATGAACAGGGGATTAAGAAGGGTACCGTTTACAGATATAAAGTTGCTAATTAATCCCAATTATTACAGGAAAACACAGATTATGTCTTGTTTTTACCAAAATAAGCTCCCGAAAAGAGGTTTTTTTCTTAATTTTAATCTTTAGCATGGCTCAAGATTTTGTCCCCGTCGATTTATATCAAGTTTTGAGCAAAGACGGGAAACATCCTAAAATTAATTATCCTAGTCCCAGATATTTACGCATTTTAAAATTTACGTTTAAAACAAACGTAGCAAATAATTTCCAATCCTACGCTTGTTTGTTCTGTCACAAAATAAAAAAAACGTCATAATACTCTTTCCCTGCCCTTTTAATTACGATCCAAAACAATCGTTTTCGTACAGACCCTGATAATACTTGAAATGAGCATTATTGTCGAAAAGAACAAAAGACTGTGATAGAAGCTGAAGCCGCTTAAGTGGTACGAAAAGCCGGAAAAGGAACAGCAGAAGAAGGCATCGCACCAAGAGCTGCATACAACGATGCCCGCAACAATATTCGGCGGGATAACCCAACTTAGGTTAGTTATAATATTCAAACTAAAAAAACACCATCGACATAAACCGAGTGTATAAATAAATAACAAAATAATAGTGCTGTTGACGCGCAATAAACTACTGTGTAAAAAATTGTTATAATGTGATTGTGGTACGCTAAATCGCTTGTAATACTTTTAATCATTTTAACATTACATAATTTTTATTGTTTCAAACTCCGAAAATGATCTTTTGATCTGTTTTTTAGAGTAAACAATATGAATTTGTCTATGTAAATTACAAAAACTGTTGTTGTATATTAGTGATGTCCCTAAAATTACTAAAATTGTTTTAAGGATTGTGTTGAAATGAAGATATTTTGTTCTATCCAAATTTGCTCTTTTGGGTTGGTAAGAGTTAATTAACTTAACGCCTAATATATGCATAAATCCATATCTTAATTTTTATATTTTAGTTTGTCCGAGTCGTTATGCTTTGGGGCTGAGGTCCTTACCGTGTGGCCATTGCGGCCTAGCCCACAACCGGAGGAGTAGGTTTATCTTTACATACACTATTGTGCAACCAAAAGATAAGCCTTCCTCCCACGGTAAGACAAACCGACCAACGCAGGGGGGGATAGATGGAGATAGGAAAATAATTTCTATCTTCCCTCTTATATAAATACCTCCATCCTCCCCCGGGGGGCCCACTCCCCACGGGAGGGATCCATGCCCGGCCGGCTCCCCAAATGATATAGTTACGGTTAGTCATCGAGTTTATGATAATTATGATATGTGGGAAAAAATTATTTTTTTTTTAATTTTTTTGTTGTAATTTGTAATTGTGAATTGATAAAAATGTGAATTTAAATTGTGAATTGATAAAAAAATTAAGTTTATTTATGATTTAAATAGTTATGTTTATATACAGTAAAATTCTATTATATATATATGCACAGTTTAAAAGCGGTTATAATTGAAATCTCATGCCATCTAATGAATTTAGGAACTTGTTTTCAAATGAAACACCTAAAATATTCTCTTACAACATTGGTTGAAAAAGCGAGCAAAATACTATTTTTTGAGCTATTATTTTTGAGTAAAGAAAAGTTAAAATGTATGTTGTTTTTAAAAGTAAGTTTATGTTTAATTATTTTAAAAAATACTGTTTTTACCATATTTTAGTTAAAGCAGGAAAAATAATCAAGCGATGGTATGTCAGAAAACACGAGTTCAAATTTTTTGTGTTGTTTGTTTGTTAATAGTTAACCTAAACAGAACATTTTTTATTCTTTTCTGGCCTTTTAGTCATCTTTTATTGTAAATTATTTAGATTTTCAAAACATAAGTTTTTTTTAACATAAAACACTAATTTGGAAAACTTAACTAATAAATCGTATGAATTTTTTTTATTAATTGAAAATGTATTAAACAAAAAGTCTCTGAAAAAATAGTTTAAATTAAATAAAACAGCCATAAATTGGTCATCATGTTTTTAAAACTTTTTAGTGCAGGCAAAAATTCTCTAAATTTATTTCCAGTAAAAATTTATTAGATGTAACACAAAGCCTAATCAATATTAATAAAAGAAATATGTAATGCACAGTACGCCAAGTAAGAAAACTCACACGTGTTATTTCTTTGTGCAGAGTAATTTACAACGTAAACATTGAACGCGGGAAACCTTTTTCCTACCTGGCTCGCGTGCGGAAAACGTTTTTCCGGGTAACTTTTTTTCCTGAGTAACCTTTTTCAGTGAATATTGTCAACGGGTCATGTCAAACTAACAGGTTTTTGTCATTGGTTGTTTCAGCTAATTTTAATTGCGTTTATGGGTAATAAAGACTTGAACTTGTAATTTGCAGTTTTAGTATCCACACTAAATTATGCACTAAAGTTTCATCATATAGACTCACAGGCAGGCACGGACCCAAAAAAAAAAAACAAAAAAAAAAAAAAAAACAAAAAAAAAAAAAAAAAAAAACAAAAAAAAAAAAACAAAAAACACAACAAAAAAAACACAAACCCCCCACAAAGAAAAAAAAAAAAAAAAAACACACAAAACCAAAAAACAAAAAAAAAAAAAACAAAAAAAAAAAAAAAGAACCAACAAAAAAAAAAAAAAAAAAAAAAAAAAAAAAAAAAAAAAAAAAAAAAAAAAAAAAAACACCCCCCCCCCCCCCCCCCCCCCCAAACCCCCAAACCCACCCCAAAAACAAAACCACCCCCCAAGTAATGCAGTCAACTGTATGTATTCACATAGATCGTTATAGATACAAATATTGACCTACCTATGTAACGTCCAGAAATATGAGGCCGAATAAATCGAGTTTTTGAAAGAAAGAATGCGAAACAATTAACTGTTTTTAGCTTTTTTTTGCTGAAAAATGAGCGATACAGGACTTAAACCCGTAATCTCCAGCCTCAGTACCTCATTGACTGACGTGCTGCGTTACACCATCGCTCGACAGTGTTACATTACAACTCATATTTATAAGGCGTCATATTTCTGAAACATTAACACAACGGGAGTTGTGACACCTACCACAACAAAAATTGGGTCGGCGGTCGGTCTTATCAGAAATCAAAGTCCTTCTCAGATTAAACGCAGTTTATTGTTTTGTTATATTTTTTTAAATTGGAAATATTTCAAATAATAAAACATTAATCTATGTGACAAATTTTAGTGTCTTTTTTGTATTAAAAAATGTTTTTCTTCTTTTGAATAACCCGAAAAATGTACATAAGAAAACCTTAGTTACGCTACCAATAGTATTAAACAAAGGTCAAAAAATAACAAAAAATACTAAAAAAATACTAAAATTGTTTTAATATCGTTGTTAAATTTCGTTTTTTTAAGCAAATTGTGTAAAAAATATTTATTGCATAACGAATTCTGATTTCGCGACGGGACCGTAGACCAAAAATTATTTTATGCTAGGTAGACCACATACATGTTTTAGATAACTTTGCGACTTGAAATCGTAACAACCAAAATGCTTAAATCAGGACTAGATTGTAATTAGTTCAGTTACCCCAATGATTTTTGAACATCACACAGGTGCACGTGCAAGTCCAATAAAACGAAGTTATGTAATCTATTATCAGGCGTGTACAAAAAAAATAAATTTTCCCTGCTTTGTTAAAAACTTGCACAGTTTAAAAACTCCAAAAGGTAATTATTAGTTTTAAATAATAATAGTGCCGTATATTAATATGTTTAAATAAATTTTCCCTGCTTTGTTAAAAACTTGCACAGTTTAAATACTCCAAAAGGTAATTATTAGTTTTAAATAATAATAGTGCCGTATATTAATAATGTTTAAGGTTTGTTTTTTTATTAGGTGTGTACGAAAAATTGGGACTCCCGGGGGACTTGATCGCGAGCAGTTTCGGCAAAATGGCGAGATGCCCGCCTCACAATGGGAGCACCGGAGGTAGCTTGGCAGCCGGCGACGGTAAACGAGAATATTTTATTCACTAATGAAAACCTACTGAACTCTGTGAGCTTGGATTTGCGGAAATCGGAGCTTCGGAACTACATCCTATTTTTGTGACAACTTACTAAAATAGATAAAAATTATAAAAAAATTTTTTCTCAAAAAGTTTATTACGTTAAAACTGAGTTTAAAGGGTAGGTTGTTCTGTTAGAATGTTTGTTGTGTAGTTGTTGTTGTGAAATATTGTTTGCTTTTTGAGCCTGCTGGGTGCAGGTTGTTGTGTTAAGTGGTTGAGTGGATTGTTTGTGTACATGGCTGCCAATTTTGCTTGTTTTGCGTGGAGTTGAATGTGTTTTGCTATTGGGAGGACTTTAGCCTCTGTGTGTGTATGATGTGTGTGTGTGTGTTTGTGTCTGTGGTGTGCCCTGTTGCGACCCTGAGAGCAATGTTTAGTATTGTTTGCAGTTTGTTAATTTGTGTGTTTGATTTTGTGGGGCCCCAGACTGTGCTGGCATACTCGATTATTGGTCGAGTGATTGCCTTGTATGTGTAAGTGAGTGTCTCTTTTGGTTTACCCCACGATGTTGCTGCGAGTGCATTAATAATTTTGTGTGTTTTGCGTGCTTTGCTGTGTGTATTTGCGATGTGTGTGTTGAATGTAAGCTTGGGGTCAAAAGTGAGCCCCAAGATTTTCGGGTTTTAGTTAGTTAGTTAGTTATGAGTGTTGTGTTGTTTATTTGTAGTGATAGTTGTGTGTTGTACTCTGCAGGGTCTGGTGTGAATAATATGGATGTTGTTTTGCTTGCATTTAGTGTGAGTTGGTTGTTGTCTGTCCATGTTTGTATTACGTGTAGATATGATTGTATTTGTTGTTGTGCTATGTGGTGGTTTGGGTGTGATGCATATATTGTGATGTCGTCTGCATATGTTATGCTGTGTACGTTTGGTGCTGGATAGTCTGCGGTGTAGATGTTGAACAGTGTGGGTGATATACACGAGCCTTGTGGGACTTCTGTTTTTATGCGTTTTTGTTTTGATTTGTGATTGTTGTATGTGGTGTATGCTTTGCGGCCTTTGATGTAGTTGTTTATGAATTTTGTGATTGTTGTTGGTATTTGTGTTTGTGCGAGTTTGTGTATGAGTGTGTGGTGATTGACTGTGTGGAATGCTTTGGACATGTCCAGTGCTACGACGACTATGCGGTGTGGTGGTTTTGGTTTGTTGAAACCTGCTGCTATGTGAGTGTAAAGTGTTTGTAATGCTGTATATGTGGAGTGTTGTTTTTGAAGCCGTGTTGGTATGTTGTGTTTGGTATGTTGCTTGTGATGTATGGGAGTATGATTTTTTTGCAAGTTTTTGCGAGTGCAGATATGAGTGAGATGGGCCTGAATGATTGGCTGTTGTTGATGTTTTTGTTTGGTTTTGGAATTGGAATGTAGTTGGAGAGTTTCCAACTGTGTGGTATTGTGTTTGTGTTTATAATGTTAGTGTAGAGTTGTGTAAGGTATTGTAGTGCTTTGTTGCCTAAATGTTTGAGGTGGTGTATGTTTGTGTTGTCAGGCCCAACTGAGTTGTTTGTTTTGCTGTGTTGTATTGCTGTGACTGTTTGCTGTATATTGTTAGTGTGATGGGTGTGGCTTTTAGTTGTTTGATTGCGCGTGTAATTTTGCGGTATGTTTTGTTTGTTTTGTGGGTTGTGGATTGTGTAAACTGTTTGTTGAAATGTTTTGCTATGCTGTGTGGGCGAGTCATTGTTTTTGTGTTGAATGTGATTGCCCTGTTTTTGTCTGTACGTTGTTTTTTGTTGTTGAGTTGTGCTATTGTGTTGTATAGTTTGTAAGAGTTATCCTGGCGAACCTTTTATCCAAATCTGCCAACTATTGCTGTAGAGCCGCATCGCATTCTCTGCTTCCAGTCTGGCAATTTGATAATCCTTTGTTTCTCTCGGCATTGTGACTTAATAAATGGGCTTTGGAAATTTGCAAATAGATATCGACTCTCGTGTATTCCTGGACCACTATTAGAAATTTGTTATTTTATCTTACGACTTTAACGTCAGTGCGTAAATTTTACTAAATATATACATAAATAATTTAATTCTTTTTTTTGAGACTTGTAAAAAGACTTGGATAAACTTATGGAAACGTATTTAACCCCACAATTCTTTAATTATAGAAACCTTTTTTATCCCTTATAATCGATCGATAGTCGATAAACCTTTTTTATAATCCATCGATCAATTATAGACAATGGGAAAAAACCGGCGGAAAGCGATTTGGCGCGCAGCTTGCTCCTGACGATCAGCAATTGCATCGGACAAATCGCCGTCATGTACGCCCAGCTGCACGGGCTGAAACGGGTCTATTTCGGAGGTTATTTCATACGAGGGCACCCGATCACAATGCGCACCATTTCCTACGCCATCAACTACTGGAGTAAGGTATGAAAATACGAAAGTAAGGTATTTTAAAGGGGCATTGTGGTCTTTAGCATGTTAAATAACGAGCGGAACGGGGTTATTTGATAATGAGGCGCCCCATCAATATGCGCACGATTTCCTACGCCATTAACTACTGGAGTAAAATATGCGAATGTGAAAAAAATAGGGAGGAGGTTTGGCCTGGACGAAAACAAAACCAAGTTGCGTGATTGCATCTGGTCAAAAAACGTGTCTAAGCTAGAAAGTTTACTTCAAATTATTTTTGAGTAGTTTGCAGTTCAGTCTCGTTAAAAAAGAAGGCATATTGTATTTCGCAGTTCTGTCCGTTTTTGGGTTATTTTTGAGTATTTTGCAATTTAATTCTTTTAAAAGTATTATCGTATTTTGCAGTTTTCTCCTTTTTAGGGCGCACTTAAAGTATTAATTCTGACGCACGCACAAAAGAGGCACAATATAGATAGACATTATTTTTGACTATTTTTCAATTCAGCTCTTTGAAGGCATTATTCTATTTTGCGATTTTGTCTATTTAAAGGCATATTGTATTTTACAGTTCTGTCCTTTTTAGGGCGCAATCAAGGCGTTGTTTCTGAGGCACGAGGGCTACTTGGGTGCAGTCGGAGCGTTTCTAAAAGGAGCAGAGAAGGATAGTAAGCAGCACGCCGTTTGGGGTCTGTTGTTTCGCACTATTTCACCCCTACTCAGACCTGTGCACGGTTTGGAAATGCCCCCCCCCCCGTTTTATTGGAGGATTTGCCCCTCCCCCCCCGTTTTATTGCCTCCCCCCGCCAAAAAATGAAAAAGTACCCTAAAATTATGACGCCATTTTCGACCTATGATGACGACATCATCGCAATTTTTTTACAGTTTTTAGCCTATTTCAATGTATTTTAAGCCATTTCAGACCTATTTTTACCTTATTTTTGCTTTTTTTGTCTCTTTTTTCTCTTTTCCCCTCTTTTTTCTCTTTTTTCTCTTTTTTTCTTTTTTTTTTCTTTCCCTCCTGCTTGCCCCCCCGTTTTATTCCCCCCATTTCAAAAAAGTTGCCCCCGTGCCCCCCATCTTAGAATTGTCCCCCGTTTAAACCACGGGGGGGGCAGTGCACAGGTCTGCCTACTTACGTATCAATTCCCCGCATGCCTGCCAATTCCGGCCGAAAGTAACCCCCAAAATAATTTAGTAAAAAAAATCGGTCGTTAAACTTTAGGTCCTTAAGTTTGAAGCATACATGGGCACGGGGGGCGGTTAACCACTCCCCCAAATTCTAAGAAGGGGGTTTAACCCCCCATTCAGAGGTTGGGGGAGAAAAGGTTAACCCCCCCCCCCCAAATTTTGGAAAAATGAAAAAAACAAATGTCTTTAAAATTATTTTTAACTGCCTCCAAACTTAAGTTTTGGGATTAAAATGAATGTTTTAAGCAATAAAAAGCTCAAAAATGCAATAAAAAAGACTTTTTGAACTAAAGTTAGGGTTTTTTAGCTTTTTTTCCTTCAAAATCAAAAAACGATATGGGTAAAATGCACTCCAGAAAAAAAAAGAATATGGGTATTTTGCGTTTCTCGGATTTTATCCCCCCTAATTTGGGGTTTAATCTTCCCCCCCCACTCCGGACCAACTTGCTCATGTATGGTTTGAAACGTCAGAATATAAACCTATAAATCACCGTTTACCATTTCATAATTTCGTCCCTATTCCACATTTTCGTTGGGAGTTGATACGAACGCACTTTTGATTCATCAAATCGTCACCCGTGTGTAAAAATATTACCACGTCACTCGGTATTTATTTTATACGTTTATTTTAGTAGCAAAAAAATAGCTCAGCGTTGAATCCTTTAATGAAACTATGGTTTGTACAAAAAATAATGCATGCTGGGAAAATTTAACTGAGCATATTTTATCATTTGTATAATTTGAAAGTTGCAAAAGTGTATAGCTAAGTTTTAAGTTTAAAGATTAGTAAAGTTTTCGTATAAATGAATTGTGTAGTTTACGAAGTATGCGCATTTAAGTTTTTTTTCATTTCACATTTTTTTACAAGCTAAAATTATCGCAAATTTAAAGGCGTCATTGTGATATTGAAATATTGTCGTCATTTTCCAAATAAAAATTAATGCATTTTTTTAAAATTTCGAGTATAAATAAAGTACTTAGAATAAATTAGTGCAATCTACAGAAAATTCTTAATGTTGCTTAGTGGCCGTAAATTTTTTAATACTTCAATACGTAGTTAGAAGCTTAAACTTTATAAGCTTCCGGCTTGTGCGCCATTTTTTGAATATTTTTTGCAAATTGCAGTCTTATTCAAATATTTTTTTTTAATTTACAGATACTTTAAAAATTTGTTGTTTTTTTAAAGATTGCACTGTCCGCCATATTTCACGGGTATAGTTTGGAATATTTTGCCCCAATATTTATATTATGTGTCAAAACTTGCTTTAAACCACCTGTTTTTTTATTTATTATCTGAAATCGCAAATGAAAGGTAAATTCTTTAAAATATCTCCTTTTTAATTATTTTCTAAAAAACAAAATAGCCTCGTCTGGTTTGCGTTTTGGTTATCATTTTTATTTATTTATTTTGTTTTAGTATTTTTAGTGTACATTTAAAACTTTTCAAGCATGCGTATTTTTGTGGTTTTTAGCGATTGCTTAACTTATTATGAAACCAATTGCGTAAGGGCTTTTTTTTATAAATCCAGGCAAAACAAGTTTTTTTTAGATTCCACATCGTTTTACAGTTGGAATGAGAATTACGCCTGCAGCTCCGGTCTGGGACCTGTTCCGTCCTGTTTTCTTCTGCAAAATAACGGATTCGGATTTTCAGACACCGTAAGTCGTTTTTATTATTTTTTAACATAACATCCACCCTGCCAAATCCGCCAAAGTCACGTAAGAAATACGATTTGCTTAAAGGTGAAGTGCGGAGTCAAACATTTTGTATTCGATTTTGATAATTTTTTGTGAAAACCTTACCCCTGCCCCCAATAGCCCACAAAAATTTTTTGAACAAAATATCTCCTGTGGGTCAGGAGTCATGTACATGAGCATGGACCGGCAAGCTAGGGGGGTGGCTACCCCGGGTAAATGGCCCTTTGAAAGCTAGGATGGGGGATAAAGGGAGGGGGTGGTACGAGCCCCCCTAGATTTTTAGGGGGGGGGTCGACCCGGGGTAGACCAGTTTGAAATCCAGAGGGGGGTCAGAGGGGGTCCGGTTTCCAAACAAAGTCACATTAAATCATTTATTTAAGTTTTTAGCACTAATATAGAATTTTATATACTAAAATAGGCTATTTATGTATAAATAAGTACTGTTTTTTACTACAAAACCGTGTTTGTAACAGTAAATTTTGACTTAAAGTCATACCCAAATTGTAGCTAAAATTTTCTTGAGGGGGGAGGAAGGGGGAATAGTTTTTGAATCCTAGAGCGGGGTCAGCGGTAAAAAATTTGGAAATTTAGGGGAGGGGGGGAGCCCTGGATTTTTGTCTAGGGAGTGGGTCCCAAAATTTCAAGACTAGGGGGGGTGGACGGGACCCCACCCTGCCCCCCCTTTCTTACTTATGGGTGGACCCCATTGTACCCCCCTATCAAGGGCGTAGCCAGGGGGAGTTATGGGGGTTTTAGTAAACCCCCCCCCCGCCTTTTTTTGGGCGCTTCGCTCGGCGCTCGACATTTATATCCCTTTTACAATTTTTAAGTGATGTTTCTAAATAATTTCAAAGACAATTTTTGAAAATTTTTTGTGTTGTCGCACGATTTTATATATTATACATTTTTAAACCTAAAATTATTCAAGTTTAACTTAAAAAACAATGCAAATAACAGCAAAAAGAAGCACTTAGCGCTAAGCACAAAAATCTTTTACCTTTTTTAATGTCTTTTCTACGGTATTTTGAAATTTTGAAGTACAACCCCCCAATCCCCCCTTTCGAAAAATTTGTATTGAGTACAACCCCCCCTTTCCGAAATCCTGGCTACGCCCCTGCCCCCTATGCTTATTTATGGATGACCCCACAAAAATGGTGTTTTTTGAAAATTCTGTACGTGAAAGATTGCTTAATAAGTATAACGATTTAAGTTACCAATTATGTATACAACAAAAGCGGCTACTTTCTTCTTTAATGATACCTTAGATTAGTGCAGTATTTGTCGAGATATTACGTTTTTCGTACAAAAAACCCTCGATTTATTCACTAAAACACAAAGTGAAGGAAAGAAAGGTTGGGCAAACTTCACAAAATCACTGCCGTCGTTTGGTGTTTTTAACGAAAAAGTTGCGGGTTTTTTTGTACGGGAAACGCAATATTTCGATAAATACTGCACCAATCTTAACGATCAAGGTATCAGATTAAAGTAAAAAATAGCCGCTCTCTTTGAGTGCATAATTTGTAACGTAAATCGTTATACCAGTGAGCAATCTGTCACGCACAGAAATGTCGAAAAACGCAATTTTCGGGGGATCATAACTCCTGAACCACTTGAGATATTTTGTTGAAAAATGTTTGTGAGCTATTGGGAGCCAGGGTAATGTTTTCACAAAAAATTATCAAAATCGATGGCAAAAAGTGTTGACTCCGCACCGCAATTATAAGCATGGTTGTCACGCAGCTGACTGGTCGTTCCGTATGATGTTTATTTCAGTATTAAATAATTTGCATAAGCATAATTGGCACGCAGCTGATTGGTCGTAGCGTATGATGTTTATTTCAGTATTAAATAATTTGCATAAGCATAATTGGCACGCAGCTGATTGGTCGTAGCGTATGATGTTTATTTCATTATTAAATAATTTGCATAAGCATAATTGGCACGCAGCTGATTGGTCGTTCCGTATGATGTTTATTTCAGTAATAGTACGTTTAAAAGTTTTTGTGCGGTGTTCCAACTAAAAGATTAAGGTGCTTTAACAGTTGGGAACGCACGTTTCAACCAAACCATAATGCAAATTATTCCTTACGTTACTTTGATAAGCAATTAATTAATAAGCATTATAACACTTACTAAAATGCTATTTTTGTTGCAAATTTTTTGTTGCAAATTCCTTTGTGGTGTTTTTTTTTTAATTTTAAGAAGTGTATGCTTTAGATATGGTGCAACGGCAAAATTTTTAATTTTTAAAACAGCTTTATTCCAACGTTTCGATCACTTAAACAGATCATTATCAGGGATCTTAAAAATATAACACACATGTAAAATATTTAAATATAATTAAGTTTTTATTTTAAAGTTTTATAGTTACTTTTAGTATAGTAAAGTAACGTTTTCAATAAAACATTTTAATAAATTAATTAAATATTATTTACACGCTTTACCCAAAAATGTAGTTTAAAGTAAAAACCTGGCTTTCATTCTCAGTAATTATTCCAGTGCCAAAGAGTCGTCCCAATAGATTGAAACCAGAGTTTGAAACGACGTATAGAGCTGCAATTTTCAATCCAAATGAGACTTAGTAAAAACAATATTTTATGACTGACCCCTAGGTTATGTAAAAATACCCAAAATTTAACTCAAACTAATTTATTTAGTTTTAATTTACCTTCAATCTCAATTTAGCATAAACTTAGAATTAAAAAAAACAACAAAAACTCTGACAAATAAATAAAAACAAAAATTTGGCCAATTAACAGCTTGAAATAACCAAAAATATAAAAACAACATTTTCTCCAAATCTATTTTTGCGCTGAAAAATTACTAAAAAACAAGCAATTGTAATTAATTTGTTTAATAAATTCTATTGTTTGCTGGTCTAATTAAAAGAAAGTATACTTCATTAACTTGAAAAGTTAATTTAATGAGTGAAAATAATTGTTAAAAAAAATCACAACTGCTAAATTGCAGATTCAACAGCTTGAAATGGACTGCTGCGAGCACAGTCTCATCGCGTTCCCCCTTCTGAAACAGCCGGAAAGCTACAAACCGGATACTGTGGATCTGACTCAGGACTCAGCTGCCAGGGAATACTGGCTAGACTGCCTGAACGGGGGTGTTGATAAGGTATTTAGTACTGATGGGTGAGAAACTACGGAAACCCCGGAACCGGAACTAGAACCGGAATTGATATTTTCCAAAAATCCGGAATAGGAATCGGAATTCCAAAGTTTGCCCGGAACAACCGGAACCGGAACTGACCATTACTAAACTCAACGGCACTGTAGAAGCGACAGAGCGGTCGTGACAGCCGCCGCGCAGAATAATTATAAAAAAAAATAAAAAACAATAACGGAAATGCCCATTGTATTTTGAATTAATTTTATTACGCGGCCTGAAGTCGGTAAAAATACAGCTAGAATAAACATTAAATGTTTTGAATTTCGCTTCAATTTAAACGTAGCAAAGTGAGTCAGTTCATTTTGTAATTTACATAAAATGGGCCAAAATCTTATATAAAAGCTTTAATATTTATTTTATATGAATATATTAATATAAAAACAGGTAAATAAAATATGACAGAAAAAGAAAGTAATTTTTTTATGATTTCCTAATATCTTTTTGCACAATAAATGACGTTTTCAGATATAAATTGGTGCAGTTTTATTTTTATTTTTTTATTTTAACCATTTCAAGTATTTGTAAATGGATTTAAAATGAACTGCTGGCATTAATTCAACAACATTCAGTGTTTAAGTAATGACGCTTCCCGGTGGCATTCGAGTTTAGTAACTAGTTACGATCGGTGAAAATAGCTTGTGAATTACAAAAATCGTGAATGAAAATTAATACTAATCGATTATTACTGTTTATAATTTTTTTCACATAACCTTGTAATTGAGGCGACAATTATTGTGTCTGTGTTTCATTAAGTTGTTTGTTTTTATGTTGTGGTTGAAAGGTATTTTACAAAAATCAATTATTAGTGATGGGCGGAACTGCGGAACCCCAGAAACACCGGAATCAAAATCGGAACCGGAATTGAGATTTTCCGGAACCTGAACCGGAATTCCAAATTTTGCCCAAAACATCCAGAACCCGGAACAGCCTATGAAACTGCGATACCCCCAGAACACCGAAACCAAAACTGGAATTGAGATTTTCTAAAATTCCGGAGTAGGAACCGGAACCGGAATTCCTAATTTTGCCCAGAACATCCGGAACCGGAACTGGCCATCACTATCAATTATGATTACTTTTAAGAGGCAGAAATCTTG
>JASAMX010028398.1:0-15512 GCA_030248175.1 Microlaimidae sp. YZB2_3
TCAAATTATTAATTATTATGTTTGTTTGTTTGTTGTATTAGAAGGCCACACATTATCTAATAGAGTTTAAACATCTTGTTACATGGTGCTCTTCTGATACATAATAAAATTGTCAAGCAGTTAATTTATCTTATGTCATAATCATGGGCGTAGCCAGCATAGGGGGTAGGGTGGGGTCCACAGTCCACACCCCCCCCTAGCCTCAAAATTTTGGAGCATCCCCGTAAAAAAATCCAGCCCCCCCCCTCCCCCCAAATTTTTTATCCCTGACCCCCCCCCTCTAGATTTTGAAATCTGACCTCCCCCCTCTCCCCACTCGAGAAAATTTTAAGTACTTTTTTATACTAAATTTTATTGCAAAAACGTAAATTTTTAGCACAAATTCATGTTTTTACACCCTTTTTATACCTATATAAATATTATATTTTATATATATTTTATAAATATTGCTTTTTATTCAATAAAATGTAGTATTATCTTATAAAAACTATTATTAAATATTTAATGGTTTAAAAGTATTTTGTTTCGGAAATCGGACCCGACCTGACCCCCCTTTAGGTTTTGAAATCTTCCACCCCGGGTCGAACCCCCCTAGAAAGCTAGGGGGGTTCGTTCGACCCCCCCCCCTAGGACCCGCCTCCTAGATTTTGAAATTTCATTTACCCGGGGTGAACACTCCCCTAGCTTTTTGACCGTGTTCATCTATGGTAGCCAGGGCACGGGGGGGTTGGGGGGGTTGGGGGGTTAACCCCCCCCCAAATTCTGAGAAAAGGGGTTTAACCCCCTCCCCACTCAGAAGTGGGTAGAGAAAAAGTTCACCCCCCCCCCAATTTCGGAAAAATGAAGAAAAAAAATGTGTTTAAAATGACTTCTAACTGCATCCAAACTTAAGTTTTGAGATCAAAATGAATGTTTTAAGCAATAAAAAGCTCAAAAATGCAATAAAAAGGGCTTTTTGACCTTAAATTAGCGTTTTTTACCTATTTTTCTTTCAAAATCGAAAAACGATATGGGTAAAATGCACTCCAGAAAAATAACGATATGGGTATTTTGCGTTTCTCGGATTTTAAGCCCCCTAATTTGGGGTTTAACCCCCCACTCCGGACCAACTTGCCCATGAATGGTCTAAAGTCTAAACCCCCTCTTTTGGGTCGGCAAAGGGAAAACTTTGGGGTTAGACTCCCCTTTTGGGTCTCCAAACGCCAAGAATAAAAATTAGGGGGTCTAGAAGGGCTATTTTTTAAAATTTTTCTCGCGCTTCGCTCCGCTCAGTGCTCAATTAATTATATAGTCTACACTTTAAAATTCAGACGTGTGCACTGCCCCCCCCCGGGGTTAAAACGGGGGGGGGCAATTCCAAAATGGGGGGGCACGGGGGAGCAACTTTTTTGAAACGATGGGGGCAATAAAACGGGGGGGCAAGCAGGGGGAAAGAAAAAAAAAAAGAGAAAAAAGGAGAGAAAAAAAGAAGGGAAAAGGGAAAAAAAGGGACAAAAAAAGCGAAAATAAGGTAAAAATAAGTCTAAAATGGCTTAAAATACATTGAAATAGGCTAAAAACTGCAAAAAATCGCGATGATGGCGTCATCATAGGTCAAAAATGGCGTCATAATTTTAGGGTACTTTTTCATTTTTTGGCGGGGGGGGGGGGGGGCAATAAAACGGGGGGGGGGGGGAGGGCAAATCCTCCAATAAAACGGGGGGGGGGGGGCATTTCCAGACCGTGCACAGGTCTGAAAATTTGTGTTAGTTTGTTTTGTAATCTTGTTATGACCACGCTGGATCCAACCTATTCTTAATGTTTTAATTGGTCTTCACTTCCAAATTGTGTTATCCTGTTTTGTAATCTTGATACGACCACGATAGACACCCTCTTTAGATTGTTATATAGTGGGATTAAAAATTCAGAGGTTAGGAGTAATTTTAAAAACATTTTTTCACACTTTGCATTGCTCAGCTGTAATTCAATGTTGTCTTTTTTCAGTTGTTAGGGTTTTGAAAATCGAAAATTTCAAGGTATAAAATTGTTTCTAAAAATTTTTTTCTTGGTTTTATAGACTTATTTTTATTGAATAATAGGAAAATAATTAAGTATCTGACATAAACAAGGTAATAAACACTCCGCTCAAAGCGCGGAAAATTTTTTTTAGCCCTTTTATAACGTTTAGGATTCGGAACCCCCTGAATTCCCCCACCCTTTCGGAAAGTTTGTTCAGGGTTGGACTTCTCTTTCCGAAATCCTGGCTACGCCCATGGTCATAATGTCATTATTTATATAAGTTTTTTCACTTGATCTGGATTTTTGTACAGAAAATAGTGACACGCATAGTTGGGCAACTTCCGGGATTTTTTTTGGGGGGAGGGGGGAATACAAATATCCTCATTTTTAGCGCTTTTAAGACAGGGGAGGAACACCCAATTTTTAGGAGGGGTAAGAATGTCTGAGGCCCTCCAAATTTCAGAGGTGTTGTCAACAGTTTCGAGATTTTTGGGGGTAAAATTGTATAAATAACTATAGGTGGACAAGAGGAGGGGTATACCACCCCTTTTCCCCCAAAATCACGATTGCTGTCGAAGCCCCTCTCCCTAAAATTTTGGGGTACTCCGGACAGCCTCCTAAAATTTGGGGGTCTCAGTACAAAAAAGGGAGTATTTGAGGAGTGTGGGCATCCTCCCGGATTTTTTTGGCTGGGTATACCCGACCCCCAAATTTGGGGGGAATGGCCCCAAAATTTTTTTGGGTGTATACCTCAAATACCTCATTTTTAGAGTTTTTAGTACTGGGACCCCCAATATTTTATGGGGGGGGTGTCCGGGGTACCCCCAAATTTTAGGTGGGTGTCGGCTATAATCGGGATTTTTCGGGGGTATAACCTCCCAACCTACCCCTTCTGCCCACCTATGGGTCGGGCCCTATTTGATGTATACCCCAAAAAAATCGGTACCATATATTCGGGGGTAGGGTATACCCCCAAAATCTATGGATATAACCTATATAACCTCTCGTGCCCATCTATGAATATACATATAACCTCGCCTAGGCACGGGAAGGAGTTGGGGGGTGTAACCCCCCCATAGGTGGGCAGAGGGGGTTGGGGGTTATACCCCCGCCCCAAAATCCGGAAGGCTGCCCACCTATCCCCCCAACTCAAAAGTGAGAGACAAGAAAAGATTAAACCTCCCCCAATTTTGGAAAAAGTGAGAAAAAATGTCTTTGAAATCACTTTTAATAGCTTCAAAACTTAAGTTTTGAGGTCAAAATGAGTTTTTTAAGCAAAAAAAGGTCAAAAATGAAATAAAAGGGATTTTTGACAAAATTTGACAAAAATTACCGTTTTTTACCTATTTTTCCTTCACAATTAAAAAATTATAGGCGTAAAATGCACTCCAGAAAAAACCGACATGGGTAAAATGCGTTTGTCGGATTTTAACACCCCTCCCCCCTAAATCGGGGTTTAACCCCCCCCCACTTCGGACAAATTTGCCCATGTATAAACCTCTCCCTTGTGCCTGCCCACCTATGGACACACTCACAGCCATAGGTGGGCAGCCTCCGGATTTTGGAGGGGGGTTGGCAATACCCGACCCTCAAATTTGGGGGGAGGTGTCCCCACAATTTTTTGGGTATACCTCAGGTACCCCATTTTTAGCGTTTTTAGTACTGGGACCATAGGTGTTTTTTGGGGGGGACAGAGAGGTCCACCCCCTAGAGCCAAAATTTTGGACCCCCCCTCCCTCCAAAGCTCGAGAGCGGTCCGGCCTGACCCCCCTAGCGAGGTTTACCCCCTTTCCCCCACCCTCCCGACCAATTTGGAAGTATATTTTTTATTTACTGTCAAAAACACGGGTTTTTAGTTAAAAACAGTGTTTAAATACACTTTTAGGCCTAAATAGGCTGTTTTAGTACATAAAAGTCAATATTAGACCTAAAAACACCTAAATTATTGAGTTAAAAAATTTTGCTAAAAAATTGGACCCCCCTGACTCCACCCCTTAAATTTGAAATCTCGCACCCGGGGTCGACCCCCCCCTAAAAAGCCAAGGGGTCCAGACCCCCCTGGACACCCCCTAAAAAATTTTGGCCTTCCACCCGGAAGTGGAACCCCTAGCGGACCCGACCAAAAACACCTATGACTGGGACCCCCCCCCCCCAATTTTTAGAGGGGATGTCCGGGGTATCTCCAATTTTTAGGGGGGTGTCGGCTATAATGGGGATTTTGGGGGTGTAACCCCCCAACCCTCCCCCCTTGCCCACCTATGCTAACAACAAGTAATAGTACCTGTCACGTTCCAATCGGAGAGCGGAGTATTCATCCCTGGGCACTGATTGTACATCCGTATCTCGGATGGTCCTATGCAGCTCGTACTGACACTGCAGCTCATCCTGCAGTTGTCTTATCACAGCACCTTGTTTCTAAAAAAACTTTATAAATCGTTTTATTTATTCAAATTGAAAACAATAAAAATTATGTTTTAAACAAATTTTTAAAGGGAGCGAGCGAGCATTGTATTATTACTAAGCCATAGATCTAAAAACGTGTGGGTGACAAGATTGTATTGCAGGTAGTAAAACCTTTTGGCCGCACCTGAGTACCTGACCCCCTTCTGGATTACAAAATTTCGCAACCCAGGTCGACCCCCCCCCTAAAAAGCTAGGGGGGCTTAGGACCCCCTCCTAGAATTCAAAATTTCATTTACCCCGGGGACCGTTCTCACCTATGATGTCTACCCAAACGACATATCGTCGTTACTACAGCAAAATGAGCCACAGTTCGTATAAAATATGTGTGCCTGTGGCTGTGGTGACTCATTTTAAATTTAAAACAGGACCCTAGTAACTACAGAATGAGTCACAGTCACGTGTATTTTATTTTAAAATGAGTGTGGCTCATTTTGCCGTAGTAACGACGATATGGAGTTTAATTTTGATAGGCGAGATTTACCAGGGTGATTAAAAATAGCATGGCCGAACATAAATTCAGCCGTCAAAATTAAAAATTTTACGAAAAATTTGAAAAGCTTTAAGGATTTTCCTCGCACATACGATTCGATTACAACCCCCGAATGAATAGATGTTATCACTGTTTTCGCTCTGACAATAGCTTAGCACACGAACAAAACGTATTGCGTGATTCATTCAATAATGAATGATTGGTAACAAAACAAGTTTGTGAAAAAAAATATTAGTCAGTTAACAACTATTGATTGAATCCGAATACATATATAAAAATTTTTTATCAGCAGAATGCTAAATCGTGGACACAAAACTACACGTAGATGGACGGTTTAATCTTAACCTTCTTAAAAATTTCAAAAAATTCAGGAACCACTTTCTTGGTTATGTTTAGACTAAAACAAACCACTAAACACTTTGATTTTTATCATTTTTATTTTTTTATCAAAACAAAAAAAGTGAAAACTGTAAATAAAACACAAGAACCCTCTTTATTTAAAATTTAAACCAAGTGCGATAATCCTCCAAAATTTTTAGTGTAAAAACCAACACTAATAAATATAAATGAATATTGTGCAAATAGTGGGCGGGCACCAATTATGATATTACACTTTTATGCAACTGGGCAAACCTGATCTTCTATGTTAAACTAAAATTGCCAAAAATTATTATGCTAATAATAAATTTAATTGCAGTCATCAAAAAAATATGCAGACCTGTGCACGGTCTGAAAATGCCCCCCCCCCCCAGTTTTATAGGAGGATTTGCCCCCCCCCGCCAAAAATGAAAAAGTACCCTAAAAATATGACGCCATTTTTGACTTATGATGACGCCATCATCGCGAATTTTTTGCAGTTTTTAGCCTATTTCAATGTATTTTAAGCCATTTTAGACCTATTTTTACCTATTTCCGCTTTTTTTTTGCCCCTTTTTTCCCTTCTTTTTTTCTTTCCCCCCTGCTTGCCCCCCCCCCCCCCGTTTCAAAATAGTTGGCCCCCCGTGCCCCCCCATTTTGAATTGCCCCCCCCCCCGTTTTAACCCCGGGGGGGGGCAGTGCACAGGTCTGAATATGCAACTTGTATATATGTTTCTAACTTATATACGTTATTTTCATTTATGTCTCTTAATAAAAAAGTCGTTATTTAATGTCCGTCGATAAGTTTAATACGCATTATCTCAATCATACAGCGTAGTAGCTTTTTATATAATTATCACAGATGTCACTGTTGCGTCGGCTCTAACATTATAGAAAAAGGGACTCCGCTTCTCCTGTCTGGCTTATGAATAAGTGAGTGAAAATAAATAAATTGGCCAGCGTAAGGGTTTGATTAGCCTCACTACTATATATTTCCCGGTGGGTGGCGAGAGAGCGCGGATAAATGCCCACTTTTCAAATGAATTCAGCCCGAAGTCATATTCCTGTTTTAAAACACCGCTTTCACTACACTTGTCGGAATCATCAGCAACTTATCCAGCAAAACACTATTCTAAGTGCAGAAAAAACCTTCAATAAGCAGACCTGTGCACGGTCTGAAAATGCCCCCCCCGTTTTATTGGAGGATTTGCCCCCCCCCCGTTTTATTGCCCCCCCCCCGCCAAAAAATGAAAAAGTACCCTAAAAATATGACGCCATTTTTGACCTATGATGACGCCATCATCGCGAATTTTTTGCAGTTTTTAGCCTATTTTAATGTATTTTAAGCCATTTTAGACCTATTTTTACCTTATTTTCGCTTTTTTTGTCCTTTTTTCCCTTTTTTTTCTCTTTTTTTCTTTCTCTCCTGCTTGCCCGCCCGTTTTATTGACCCCCGTTTCAAAAAAGTTGCCCACGTGCCCCCCCCAATTTTGTATGGGCCCCCCCCCCGTTTTACCCCCGGGGGGGGGGGCAGTGCACATGTCTGCTTGTCGGAATCATCAGCAACTTATCCAGCAAAACACTATTCTAAGTGCAGAAAAAAACCTTGAATAAGTACTATATAATAGTTTTACCGATGGAAAAAAATTATACCCCATTTTACAAGTTTTATATCGGAATTAAACGGACACATTAAAAGATTTACATTTTTACACAAAAAAAATTTTTTGCGCAAGATCCAAATAGTTTGAAATTTAAAAACTGTTTGTTTTAAATAGAAACCGAATACACTAAATACCATTTTTTTAATGCATAGGTAAACGCAATATTATAAATTAAATATAGCACATTCAGTGACAAAATTTCCCCTTTTTTTCGATTGGCATAAATAAAAGAGAAGATAATTTATAGACCTTTTTACTGTCATAAGACGCAAAGGAAACTGTTGCCGTGGTCTGGCTTTCTTTTAGTGTGTATATACGTAATTCATAAAAAACACTCAGTCTTTTGTCAAATATAAAAAATGAGAATGAAAACTTATAAAAAGATAACGGCAGGTTTTAGCATGTTTTCTTTAATTTCAAGATATTAAAAACGCTTCAAACCCTCAGTTCCAATGCTTGTTTCTATTTTTACTTTGTTTTTTGCTATTTTAATTAATGTTTTTATATTGTATACTAAAACCAAAGCCACAACATAATCGCAAAGAAAAACTATGGGCAAGCGTGGCAGTTAAGAAAAGTAGGGCTCTTCAATCAATTTCCCCATTGCACCTTCCCTTCCTCCTGGTATACGTACGTTCCACATTTTATATATATTCGTAATTAGAAGTGACGCCTTTATCTCCATTCAGTTCAATCTGCATAGATTGGAGGCCAATAAAAGGGAACCAAAATGATTACTCTGCTCACTCGGGAATTTTTTTTACCACACTGTTTGTTCGGATACATTTTTCAAATTTACAAATTCAATATTCAAGCTGTAAAAAATGTTTTAAATTTGTGCTTATATAACTATAAATGTTTCAACGTTTTTTGTGGTTATGGTTATGCTAACAGCTTATATACTAATTGAAGAGCTTAAATGCTATGCTAATCTAATAAATGCTGTTTAATTATACCACGCAATAGGAGTGCACAGCATACATGGGCAAGTTGGTCCAGAGTGGGGGGAGAGGTTAAAATCCGAGAAACGCAAAATACCCATATCGTTTTTTTTTGGAGTGCATTTTACCCGTCTTTTTTTGATTTTTAAGGAAAAATAGATAAAAAACGCTAATTTTAGATCCAAAAGCCCTTTTTATAGCATTTCTGAGCTTTTTAATGTTTAAAACATTCATTTTGACCTCAAAACTTAAGTTTGGAGGCAGTTAGAAGTCATTTTAAAGACATCTTTTCTTCGTTTTCCAAAATTGGGGGGTTAACCTTTTCTCTTCCAACCCACTTCTAAGCGGGGGGGGGGGGTTAAATCCCTCTTCTTAAAATTTGGGGGGGGTTTAATCCTGTTAACCCCAACCCCCCACCCCCGTGCCCATGTATGGTGCACAGTCATATTATGGTCGAGGTACCAAGAGGGAGTTTAAAATTTCGCCTTTTTTGGGAAACGGAAAAGGCGGGAGGGAGGGGGCTACATAAATACACGATAATTAGTGACGATATACACCCGTCAGGACTTCTCCTCATAAACAATCACATACCTACTTGTTTATTATGTCTATGTGTACCTTTGCTAAACGCTACTGCGACGCCGAACCCAACTAGCATAAAACATGACCGCAGGAAATAGAGGTTGAGTGTTCAAGCAACAAAAATTTATTTTGAAACTATACACCCTCACCCCACCTTTAAATATGCGATCATAGGTGAGAAAGGGGGGGGCCGGGTGGGGTCCACCCCCCCTAGACAAAATCTAGGGGGCCCTCCCCTCCTCCAAATTTCCGAATTTTTTACCTCTGACCCCCCTCTAGATTTTGAAATCTGACCTCCCCCTCCCCCCTCGGGAAAATTTTAGGTACCTTTTTTATACTAAATTTTCTTCCAAAAACGTGAATTTTCATCACATATTCATCCTTTTACACCCTTTTTATACATGAATATGGCTTTTTATTCAATAAAATGTAGTATTATCCTATAAAAAGAACAATTATTAAAGTTATTATGGTTTAAAACTGTTTTGCTTCGGACACCGGACCCCACCTGACCCCCCTCTAGATTTCAAAATTTCGCACCCCAGGTCGACCCCCCCTAAAAAGCTAGGGGGGTCCGAACCCCCTGGGACCCCCCTCCTAGAATTCAAAATTCGATTTACCCCGGGTAACCACCCCCCTAGCTTCCCCGACCGTGCTCACCTATGCTTATCAGGGTATACTATGTCGACAGTGGCAAACTGCACACTATTAGAGGACAAGATTACCAAACCTCAATAATAATAACCAAAGCCAACATCAACATATTTGACGCGACAATAAATTTTTGACATAGATGAACACGGTCAAAAAGCTAGGGGGGGGGGGTGGTGTTTACCCCGGGTAAATGACATTTCAAAATCTAGGGGGGTCCTAGGGGGGTCCTAGGGGGGTCGAACCCCCCTAGCTTTCTAGGGGGTGGAGCCGGGGTTGAAGATTTTGAAACCTAGAGGGGGGTCAAGTGGGGTCCAATTTCCAAAACTAACAAAATACTTTTAAACCATTAAATGTTTAATAATAGTTTTTTTATAGGATAATACTACATTTTATTGAATAAAAAGCGATATTTAGGTATAAAAAGGGTGTAAAAACATGAATTTGTGTTAACAATTTACGTTTTTGGCAGAAAATTTAGTATAAAAAAAACCTAAAATTTTCTCGAGAGGGGCGGTGGGTGGGTCAGATTACAAAATCTAGAGGGGGGTCAGGGGTAAAAAATTCGAAAATTTGGGGGAAGGAGGGATTTCCCCCTGGATTTTTTTCTATGGGGCCCCCAAAATTTCGAGGCTAGGGGGGGGGGACCCCACTCTCCCCCCCTTTCTCACCTATGGGGTGGACCCCACCCTATTCCCTTTGTTCATCTATGATTGTGTAAAAATCAATTTCTTGCTGTCTACTTTTCTTTTCCTAAATGTTTTACGAGCCAACCTACTTCCGCCCCGCTCCCCAAGCACACAACCTTACCGCCCTCCACCTCACCAAACCACCACCAACTTACAAGAAACCGTACAGTTATTGTTTTTTTTTTAAAATAACAATATTATTGTTTCTGCGCCTATAATATCATTCCAAAAAAACTATCAAAGCAAATCAACAACCAACAGGCGGCACAGCAATAATTTTTATCAAACCGACTCATAAAGATGATCAAGAGAATTCTAAAAGAGCAAAAAAGATTCAAAACATCATCAACTTCAAGTCTAACTCTTCCTCCAAAATAAAAACAATTTATTTAACAATTCGCTTAACGCTCTTATCAAAAAAAAAAACTCAATAAGGCAAGGCTTCATGTGATTATATTTTAAACTATATAAATTTTTGCCTGAAAATCAGGCTATAAATAAAACTATTCAAGTATAATATTTCCACCAAAAATAAAGTGGTTTACGAAGTGTTCAAAATAAAAAAATATGCAATTTTTATTAACCCAAAGCGGCCGAAATTTTTTCCGGGTATACAAAACCTCCAAAACCCGAAAGGCTGTGCAGTTTTTCTTTCCAAGAAATAACAATACCGTTGTATAAGTTGGCCTGGAGTAATTGTGGAAAGCCGTCCGGGGTACCCCCATACATGAGCATGGACCTGCAAGCTAGGCTTAAATGGTGGTTACCTCGGAAAAAATGCTTAAGGTGGTTACCTCGGATAAATGGTCCTTTGAAAGCTAGGAGGGGGGTCCAGGGGGGTGTTCCGTACCACCCTAATTTTTTAATGCTATCGCACGATTTTTAATGATACCTATTTAAACGTATAATTTTTCAAGTTCAACAGCGCGAAGCGCAAAAAATTTTACCCTTTTTTAATGTCTTTCTTTACGGTATTTTGAAAATTTGGAGTACAACCCCCTACAATTCCCTTTCGAAAAATTTGTATGGAGTACAACCCCCCTTTCCGAAATCCTGGCTACGCCCCTGCCCCCCCCCCCCAAATTTAGAAAGCGGGGGAGGTGTCCCCTCCAAAAAAATCCGAAGGCTGCCCAGTTCCATTTATATTCATCTTTAATCTTTAAATACGGTGTTCTATTTTTGTATTTCAGTAATATTTACGAGCCCCGAATTGTATGTACATAATCATGCCGACAAAAAAACACAAGATAACTAACTAAAAAAAACTTCGGTTCTGTCCCTAAGACATTGATATCGTCTGTCTAACGAGCTTCGAAAAACTGAAACATAATAATTGCTTCCGTCTCTTTTTTCTGACTAGACTAAGCCGTATAATGGTTGAATACACAAACAAGGCTATGTTTTTACGTCTTTTTTACTTAATTTTATGCAAGCAGACATTTATTTTTGATACAAATACGATTAGCACCTTTTATTTATTTATAGCATAGAATATAATAAAAGAATTCAGAATATATATAATTCCAAAATGTGCATTTAATGTATCTTTTTCTTTACTTTAAATGAAACGCACAATTTTTAATTTTGTTTTTAACGAAACGATCTTTAATATGCCAAAGTATTTTTTAATATATGCTAACCCGAAGAAACTTCCGAAGCCACCAGCCTTCCGAACAATGTAGTGGGCAGACCTGTGCACGGTCTGAAAATGCCCCCCCCCCCCGTTTTATTGGAGGATTTGCCCCCCCCCCCGTTTATTGCCCCCCGCCAAAAAAGAAAAAGTACCCTAAAAATATGCAACCATGGGCAAGGACGTGCGCCATTCTGAAATGCCCCCCCCCCCCCCCCGTTAGGAGGGTCCCCCCCCCCGTTATTGCCCCCCCCCCCGCCAAAAAATGAAAAAGTACCCTAAAAATATGAGCGCCATTTTTGACCTATGATGACGCCGTCATCGCGAATTTTTGCAGTTTTTAGCCTATTTCAATGTATTTTAAGCCATTTTAGACCTATTTTTACGGTATTTCCGCTTTTTCTCCCTTTTCCCCTTTCCCTTCCTTTTTTTTTTTTTTTTTTTCTTTTCCCCCCCCCTTCCCCCCCCCCCCTTTCCCCCCCCCCCGTAGTTCAAAAAAGTTGCCCCCCCTGCCCCCTTCCCCCCCGGGGGGGGGGGGGGTTAAACCCCCCCCAAAGGTCTGAGTGGGTATATGTAGTTGTTCTTGTTCAAACAAAGGATACAGTATATATATATACCAACCATGAGAAAAATATGGTAAATGACGTAACTTTTTTTTATTTTTACACCATGTTTTTTCGAATTAACTGCAAATTTTCCTAGGAAGGGACACTGCTCTTTAACTCTTTGAGGCGTAGGTGGGCACTCTTCCGGATTTATGGGGTATATCCGACCCCCAAAATCGGGGGTGTCCAAAATTTTTTGGGGTATACCTGAAATACCCCATTTTTAGCGTTTTTATTACTGGGAGTGGGACCCCTTCCCCCAATTTTAGGGGAGTGTCCGGGGTACCCCAAATTTTAGGGGGAGGGGTGTCCGCAGTAATCAGGAGTTTGGGGGTATAATCCTCTCAACCGCCAACCCCCCTGCCCACTTATGCTTTGAGGGGTTCTGCTCCACCCCCAGATCAGTTGAAGGCTAAAGCTCGTGTCCCCCTCCCAACCTTCCACTTGTCCCTAAATTAAACTGTGGCTGCTTCTGCTTACAATTCGGAATAATTTACACCTGACTTGAAACAATTTTTTGTTGGTTTTAGGACCTTAAATTAAAAAAAATCTCCTTTTGGGTATGAAGCTCCCCTGACCTCTGTTAGGGTATATGCGCATATATATAGTTTCCTCTTCCGTACAACCATAGATGTTTTTTGGGGGAGGAGACAGAGGGGTCCACACCCCTAGAGCTAGAGCCAAAATTTTGGACCCCCCTAGAAAAAATCCAGGGGGCCCTTCTCTCTCCCAAAGCTCGAGAGCGGTCCGGCCTGACCCCTCCCCCTAGCGAGGCTGACCCCCCTTCCGGCCAATTTACAAGTATAATTTTTTTATTTACTGTCAAAAACACGGTTTTTTTCGCTAAAAACAGTGTTTAAATACACTTTATAGGTCTAAATAGGCTGTTTTAGTATATAAAAGTCAATATTAGACCTAAAAACACTTAAATTATTGATTTAAAAAAACTTTGTTAAAAAATCGGACCTCCTACCTCCTCCTGACCCCCTTAAAAAACCAGGGGGTCTGAAACCCCCTGGAACCCCATCTAAAAAATTTTGGCCTTCCTTCCACCCGTTGGTGGACCCCCCCAATGGACTCGACCATAGTAGACAGAGAGAGGTGTTAATTAACCCCCCTTAAAAAAATCCCAAAACTTTTTAATGACGTGATATCTTCCTAAAAATGTTAAAAATATGGTAGTCTTTGAAGGGATCGTCCTTCCAAATATTTTTAGTATAACTCCTCACCCCTTCCTTATTTGGAGAGAAGATATATATAGCCTTTTCTCCACCAAAAAAATACAGGAGGCATCATAATCTTTAAAACTTAGATGACAAAAACGCTAAAAATAGAATTTTTGGATGAAATACAATAACCCCTGAAAAATTTGGACCACATCGCTTAAGACTGCTAAACATTTTTCCGAGCGAAAAATTCGTTTTTTTAAGCTGTACATAAGTATGTATATTTGTTCTTGGTGTCTCATTTGTTAATTACGTGATTTGGTATAAAATTAATACCTACCTAGTAGACAAGCGCTGTTTTTGCAACACATGAATTGAGTGATTATTAAAACCCACCCACCCAGGCAGTTTTTTTTAAATCTGTAAACAGCCATGCTCATGCATGCAACCCACGTTCATTAGCTTAATCACTTCGCCTTTATGCTAACAAGTTACAAACTCTAAATTTTCGCTTTCTCAACTACAAGATTTCTAGGCAGATCGCTTAATGTACAAATCCCTGGTATGTATATAATATATACATCGTTTGCGGCCAAACTTCGTTTGCATCGAACGAAAACGGGAATTCTTGGGTATGGGGGGGACAGAACGGTGGGCGCTAAGCGGCGACGCGCAAGTTAATTTCTTGTTTCTTTCCAATTTAATTATTGCTTCCCGTCCCGCCTTCATTCCACTCTTACTCCTTGCAGCCATAAATGAGCAAGGGGGTAGGGTGGGGTCCACGTCCACCCCCTCCCCATAGCCTCGAAAATTTGCCTCCCCGTAAAAAAATCCAGAGGGCCCCCCTCCCCCAAATTTTTAAATTTCTTACCCCTGACCCCCTTCTAGAGTTTGAAATCAGACCCCCTATCCTCCCCTCTTGAGAAAATTTTAAGTACTTTTTTTATATATACTAAATTTTCTTCCAAAAACGTGAATTTTTTATACAAATTTATGTTTTTATACCCTTTTTATACCAGAATATTGTTTAATGTAGTATTATCTCATAGTCACTCAGAAGTGGGGGGGGGAGAAAAGGTTAACCCCCCAATTTTGGAAAATAAAAAAAACTCTTTAAAATGACTTCTAACTGCCTCCAAACTTAAGTTTTGAGGTCGAAATAAATGTTTTTAAGCAATAAAAAGCTCAAAAATGCAATAAAAAGGGTTTTTTGACCTAAAATTAGCATTTTTTACTTATTTTTCCTTCAAAATCAAAAAACGATATGGGTAAAATGCACTCCGGAAAAAAAACGATATGGGTATTTTGCGTTTCCCGGATTTTAACCCCCCCCCCTAATTTGGGGTTTAACCCCCCCCACCCAGTCCGGACCAACTTGCCCATGTGTGCCTAGAACCCCCTAGATTTTGAAATGTCATTTACAAAACACCCCCTAGCTTCAGTGACCGTGTTCATCCATGCTTGCCGCCTGCGGCTTCGGATAAATGGGGGGGGGTGCGACCCTCCCCGTCGGAGCGATATCCCTGCCTGCCGAATCGATGGTCCGTACGTTTCCGGGATGAAACGGAGGAGCCCCCCGGGGACCCGCCCGCCCCGTCTCCTCAGTCCCAACAATGGCCGTCAAACTTCTCCGGCAACAATTCCCGTACTCAAGCCCCGTACGCCCGGGCTTTTACGGACGACGACAAATAATAGCTCCCGCTAACGTCTGTCATTCATTTTGCGCAAATTCTACAAAAACTTTGATTAAACGTATTTTTTAACCGTGCTAGCCCAGGCCACCTAGGGGAATTGGGGCTCAGGCGTTACGAAAAAAAAATAAATTTTTTTTTGAAAAGAAACAAAAAAGATACTATATATTGACTAAAAAATGTGCACGAACTTATGAACAAAGAGTGTTTATTTATATTTCTCCAAAGGAAGTTTAGATTTTGAAACAAAAACGTATCGGACAGACAATTACATATACATTTTATACTTAAGCCCGGCGTCTAAATAACACGTCGATACAAGTTTATACGATTTATCCTAGCTTAAGAGGGATACATTTACCCCGGGATAAAAGCCAAATTTAACCAAAGAAGACCGAGAGCATACAGCCGGGATATATATATATATATATATATTTATATATATATATACATAGGTCACCGAAGGGGGGGGTGTAGGGGGGGGGGTCACGCCCCCCTACGGCCTCTGAGACCTATCCCCCCCCTAAGGCCCATTTTTGACCCCCCCCCCCACTCAGCACGAACCTGAACGAGGACCAACATATA
>JASAMX010028401.1:0-11059 GCA_030248175.1 Microlaimidae sp. YZB2_3
TGTCGCGTTGGAACGTTCCAGAAACCCCTACAAGGAATTTGAGGTGTATTTGGCGAAGGCCGAGGTAAGCACATTTGTTACTGATGTTGTAAAATTATGTTGTCAAATATATGTGGAACTTGTAAGAAAATGTTGTATGAAATCTATTAGTGATGTTCGTTTTTTTTAATATCGTGCTTTGGAGCTCACTCTTTCAATGCTTTAGCAATCTTCGAAAGAAAAAAATTAGTTTACAAAGGATTTTTGAGCTATACAGTACATAGCATAACTTACATAATACATAACTTAGGTAATAGAAAATTAATCAACATAAAATTAGAACGTAGCTCTGCAGCTTCGATGGGTGCTTTCGAGTTAAGAAACCCTGAACTATACATGCTCAAGAGCTCTGGTTTGGTGCTCTTCAGCTCGGATTTTTGGAGCTCTGGAGGTTCTACTGTGTATCTGGAGTAAGATCCTAGATTAGTGTAGTTCGAGTTTTAAAATCATGAAATATTAATGAATTTTACAAGATAAACGTACGATTATGTACCATTATGTTTCTTTTATGTAGTATTTTTAACTTTTTCTTTTATTTAGTATTTTTAACTTTTTGCAAATTACAGTATATACTTCAAAAATCAAATGGCTGCACGTTTTTATAGAAAACATGTGACCTTTTTGTTTGAAAGCTTTTTGCATATCGGTTTAAAACAAACACGCTGTAAAATTTGTTTAAGAGGTTTTTCCAAAAAAAATATATTATTTTTGATATTATATGAGAGTTTGTAAGACTATGATTACAAACCCATTGTTTTGAACTTTTAGCATTTTAAATTATTACAGTTAAAAAAATCGTTCTTAGTTTTTTTTAGCCAATGAAAATGTAAAAAAACCTTAAAAATACTGTGATAAGATCTAAAATTTCTTAAAAATCTTACTTAATTCCAATAGTAGTATTTTGAAAAGTTTAAAATTTTGAAAAGATTTGTTTATTAGACAAACCGGTTAAAACTTCATCTGCGAATAGTGAGTGTATTTTAAATATTCATAGAAAAAGGAACCTGAGCTTTATTTTTGTTTAAAATAGATTAGAGCGTAGCCGTTAGAGTTTTCAAACTTTCAATTTTGACCAGTTGTATTCTTAACTAACACGTTTTGTTATATTATTTATTTAAAACTGAAAAGCGGCAGGTTAACCGAAATTTAGTTTATTTCAAAACTCACTTATCGAAAATATGTTTAATTTTTTTAGCTTTTTTCAAAAAAACCAAAAAAAAATGTAGTCTAATAGAAAAAATTTACCGTCTTTAAAAAAAATCGTGGCTGTCTAAAGGATCTTTTGTCTAGGGACATCGGGATATACTTGGTAAACTAATCATTTTGTCGAAATTATTATTGTCAGACCAGTGAATGAGTTAAAACTAGACTCTGCACAAAAATAATGCATCTGGAAAAATTTTTAAAATGAGGATATCTAGCTAAATTGATAGAAAATAACTACAACACTGAAAATATTGAATAAATTTTCACTAAAAATTGGTTTAATTGTTCTTTTAATCACCATTTCTGTGGTGAAATATTTTTATGTCCACTTACTGATTTCCTACACGCATAATTTTTGTAAAAACTTTGATGATATATTTTTATTACCCTTAAATATTATGTGTTTTACGATCAAAATGGAAGGAAATCCCGGAACTTCGTGTTTAAAATGAGTAATTAAAAGTTTATTTAGCCTAGAAATACGTTCTATGCGTCTCCGCATTTTTTTACTATATCTTTTTTTCGTTTTGTATAAAAATATTTTATTTAGAATTTTTTAAAAAATATCTAATGTACATATCATCTATTTTTCATTATTTAAAAAAATAGCTTTAAAATAAGGCGGATCATGGGCAGTTCCGTAAATCAAAAATATGTACAAATATTCACAGTCACATTTATTTATGATAAAATTGGACTCCTTTTGCCGTATACAAAAGTTATGCTAATATATCTTATCGTGCAAAAAATAATCAGCATTATTTTTGCTTTGCCTAATTTGTAACTATTTATTATTATCTTGTTTCATTTCTCCATAATTAAAAAAGAAATCGCAAGAATAGATTTAATAATAAAATCGCAACGGGATTTCTTCATAAAAAATATGTTAAAAAATTTAATGATTAAAAATTTTTTATATATTTTTGTCAGATTTATCTTTTTAATTTTAGCTGAAATAGACAATCTGATTGCTATCATTATTATTAAAGATATTCAGATAATACTAAAAAATACAAGAAAAAAAACATTTTGAAAATCAAGATATTACCAAATCAAAGCAAAAAAGAAAGTGAAACACTAAACTGTATTTTGTTATACTTTGTTACAATAACATGACTATTATTATCCTTTTTATTTTGTATTTATTTTGTTTAATACAGAAATAGAATCTTGGCAGCAGAATAAGGAATAACTCTTAATCCAACATTCACCAAATAAAGGCTAATGTTGATTTTTCAATGTACATACTAGCTGTGAGGGAGAAAGGAGGTTACCTCATTGGTGGTGGGGGGGGATTCACTTTCTGAATAGTTTTGATTTTACGTTTAACAGCAATAAAACAATCATCATTAGGGTTTTTTGGGGTCCTGTATACTTTGAATATGACTTTCGTTTGTCGATATTAAACCACAAAAAATAATATAGGCACCTTGCACTGAAACTGAGTTTATACATGAAGTATGCAATATACATAGTTGTCACCATAATGGAAATACCTACTCCAACCCCCTCCCTGTCCCACCCCTTATCGTATGCAGATAATACGATCGAAATTTCGCGCGCTTTTGAGGGTTGATCTGCATACTACGAAAAGATAAGTAGGAGATACGGTAATTTCGCGCGCTTTCTATCGGTTGTTCTGCATACTACGAAAAGATAAGTAGGAGTACGGTAATTATCCATTATGGTGACACTTATGTATATTGCATACTTCATGTATAAACTCCGTTTCAGTGCAAGGTGCCTATAGTACTCTTTCTGTTAGTCTTAAATTTTTAATGAAAAAACTTTTTTTTTGTTTTTTTTTCTTTTTTTTAACCCGAGGGAAAACAAAAAAAATTTATAGGCTTCAAAGTTCTTTCACCAATAAATGCCAAATTTTTACGATGCTTAAAAACATATTTCTCATCTTTTAATCGTCCTGATTATTACTGAAAGGCTTTATTTGAATATCGATATCGAAATTTTTCTTCTAGCTGAGTGGCTTTAAACTTCAGTAAATTTATTTTAAGTTATTTAAAAAGTTTATCATTTCTGTCTCAATGCCTGCGAAAATGTCTAGCCAAAAAAGCCGTATTAATAAAGCCGACTTACGTCGATTTGCTTTTTTACCACCAGCATTAAATCGTTATTTTAGTTGTTTTTACTTAAAGTTACCGTTTAAAATATTTAGAAACAAATTTTTTAAACAATTCTACATTATTTTCTGTTTAATTATGCATTTACGCTGGTTTCTTTTCACTCAATGTGTGCCTTATGCAAAATCGAAATAAAATCGAGTAGTAGCGCTAAAAAATAAATTGGTTTTGCCTAATAAGGTGATGGAACCGCGCAGTTGCGTAAGTTGATACTCACGGAGTTCGGTTTGAGCCGGGTTCTCGTTTTTGAAACTTAATTTGCTAGAATTTTGACGAATAAAATGATACTTCTCTTCGTTATTTCGGTTAAAAACTATAAACTTTTTAGACTTCTCACAAACATAATATATTCACGTTAGGGTATCTGACTTAATTTCGGCCAGGCCTTAATTTCGGCCACCAATTTAGAGTGTTAGAAAATTGACTTATTTTTAAAACACAAAAGAATTAGCACAAAAGTAACCGGATGAATGTTGAATAAAGTGTTTTTGCAAAAGTTTTTTATTTTTGTTGTTCTGTATTATCAACATTTTCATACAAAAAGTGAATTTTTTGTGATTTTAGTAATTTTTGCTTTGTGTTTAAACTGCATCAAATTTAGAACGAAGCACTATATAATCTTAAAAATATCTTCTATTTAAAGCTAAAAATTGTTAATTTTAATTGTTGATTCCGTTAATTTCAGCCACCTTTAATTTTAAGTAAAAGTATCTGCCGTTTTTTGCTGTTTTCAAATATCATCGTACTACCGTATTTTTAAAGAATTTTTTCTGCTCGTTTTACTTTTTTGACGTTTTTTTAAGCCAAAAAATTCAACAAAAATACAAAGTTAAAACTTGTTGTTTCAAGGTTTTGACATAATTATTTAAAGTCTTGCTAATAACTATTGACGTTTGGAAACGGGAAAAAATTGAAGTTATATGTACCAAGAAGAATACCAAGGATAAATTTTCAACCTTTAAAAATTTTTATTGTTCGTTTTGGCAATTGTTATAGCCAGTTTTTTCCAGGTGGCCGAATTTAATGGCTCGCGCCTTAGTTTCGGCCACTATAAAAAAACTTTAAACCTCCACTGATCTTTAAGTGTAACAGAAATTTTAAAATTTTTGTACTGGAATAACAAAAACAGTTATCGTTTGATTTTTAGACCAAATTTTGGGTCGATTTAAAAAATCAGGAAAAACTTATCTAAAAAAATAAAAAAAGTGGCCAAAATTAAGTCAGCTACCCTAATTGTACAGAAAATTGCAGAAAAATTTTATAAAATATTTTTATAAAGTTTTACAGAAAATTTTTTTAAAATTTATCAGTTTATTGGAAAAAAGTGAGATTGTTTCTCTGTAATAAACTTAACTTATAAAGGTTATATAAAATTCCCAGTTTAAGCCTAAAATACTGCGGACTTTTTATTATTGCAGGTACTTTGGGCGTAACTTTACATTACGTAGGAAAATAAAATAAGACATTTTTAATCTAAATTTTTATATTTTTTCATTTCTTTTAAATTACTCGTGGATTGTGCCTCTTGTAAAATTTTAATTCTAATTCTAAAAAATAATCTGTTTCAGCGGTGTTTTTAATCAACATTGCATGATTTTATTATTTTTAGTTTTAATCCTTTGTGAATGATTTTTGAGCATAAACAATTAATTTTTATAATATTGATAATAGAAATCATTGGTATAAAATACTACAGTATGTTAGATTACAAAGTAGCAAAATGTCAGTCTTAGATCATGCAGATTAAAATATGTTTTTGACACACTTCATGTTTCATTATTACATATTTCTCACACCAAACGTTCTTTTTTTATAAATTTATGCTATTTTTTAAGTTCGGTCTGCAAAATAATATAAAAAAATATAAATTATCCGCAAAACTGACGGAAACACACTTATAATAATTGCTACCCAGACAAGAAAAATTCCAATTTTATGACAATTCAAAAAGGCTTAGGTACACCAACTCGGATTATTACGCACAAAATTCAGCTTAAAAAACCGCGTTACCTCCAATAAAATGCACACTCAATATCGTAAAATGATACGCATAAATCCTTCTCCTATTTCAGAAACCAATTTATTTGCCGCTTTAGAACTTAAGGTTTACTAATATTTCGCGTTTGTATAAGGCTTTTAGTGATTTGGATTTCGCACATTTTTATGTGTATAAATTTTTATAATTCGAATTATTTTTTTTCTCTCAAAAGATCAGTGATTTATTCAGCAAAAACGAAATAACTGTAAGACCTAGTTCACACCGGAGTGATATGTGACGAATGACAACGCGTTCCGCGTGCGTTTACATCGTAAAGGCTGGTTCA
The DNA here is from genome assembly GCA_030248175.1 of Microlaimidae sp. YZB2_3. Taxonomy (NCBI): domain Eukaryota; kingdom Metazoa; phylum Nematoda; class Chromadorea; order Desmodorida; family Microlaimidae; species Microlaimidae sp. YZB2_3. The sequence goes on from JASAMX010028401.1 coordinate 5,708, forward strand.
TACTTATGACAAAAAGTCCTTTGGAAAAAGTCCAAAGGACAAAAGTCCTTTGGACTTTGTCCAAAGGACAAATACAGCGTAAAAACGTCCTTTGGACTTTGTCTAAAGGACAAAGTCCAAAGGACAAAATCCAAAGGACAACGTGTTCATACTTTTTGTTTTTGGACTTTTCCCTTTGGATTTTGGCCTTTGGACTTTGTCCAAAGGACAAATTCCAATTAGCATTCATACTTCGTCCAAAGGAAAAAGTCCAAAGGACGTTTTGGCTTTTCTAAAATAGTTCTTTGGACTTTGTTCAAAGGACGTTTTGTCATAAGTATGAACCAGCCTTTACACTGTTACTTGCAACTGCGGTGGGAACGCGTTGCCACTTGTCATTCTGGTGGGAACCAGAGTGACAAGTAAACCGTTTAAAAGTGTTTTTTTTGATTAGCTTGGTCGAAATAAGCTATTCTTAGCGGCCCTTTTGGTTTGTCTCCCATTCAATCACAGTATAGCTTCACAGGTCAGCACTAAGTAATCAAAGCAAATCAGGAAAAGAAAGAATTAGTATTCTGTCCAAATGTAGATAATTTATAGCTTTAAATTAGCTTTTTTTGCAATCTCATTTAGTCCAGTCATCACGGCTCTTTCAATCGGCACGATATTAGGCTAATTATTTCTTGAGATAAGTAGGATTAGTCATTTCGGCGTCATTGAAACTCAATCTCTTAATTTTTTATTATCTTCAAAGACAGCTTTGTGTATAAATTCAGATAAAAAAACAGGGTGTATGTTTCGTATCGGTTACTTTTTCTTTTCTTTGCGTAAAACATTTGCTACAATATTTTTATGATAAATGTTTGGAGCATTTTGCATTGGATAAAGAAACTAATATTAAAGGGTAAACCCAATGCGGCTGCAACAGTTGCTTGTTGGATTAAAAAATTCCCCCATTAAGTAACTACTCAAATCACGAGAATCTGACGTCACTTTATCAGCCAATTAGTTTCGATTTAATGCAGAGTATTTGTTTATATATGTGTTTTTGAACTTGAATCACCAATGGTGCCGTGGTGCAGTCAGTTGAGGCGTAGTCGCTTAGACAGAGGTGCGGACGTCAAACCCTCATAAAACCACATTTTTATTTTCCTGTTAATAATTTTTTTTAGATTTTTTATAATTTTAGAATTTTATTCACATAAATTAAAAACAAAAACATCATTTGTTTCCTGCTTTTTGCCAACATGTCGAATTTTTTGTCAGTTGGATATTCTAAAATATAATTTTTATGTAAGTAAGATACCGTAATTTTTGTTGCTATGTTCCACAATTGATTTACTACTTAACGCTTTGCAGTCAAAACTATCAGGAGAAACCTTAACATTTGATTTATAAATTATAATTTTCACAAACATATTGAATTTTTTAAAATTTGCTGATCTCGTGTAAACGAAAAAATTAGTCTAAATGTCGTGTCTAAATTAGTCACTGTTGCATCCACGTTTGGTTTACCTTTAGTATTTGATTTGTTCTTAAAAGTGCTAAATAAAATTTCGGCTTGCTATAAAGACTTGTTTTATAGGTGTGATAGCTGGTTTTTTAGGAACCCTTATACTTTGTGCACAAAAAAACGTTTGTAATCTGCAAAATATTGACACAAAACCTTTCAACAAAATACAGTGTAATAGATAAAAATTTGGTACACTTAAGCATTTTTGTCGCGGGAGTGTTTTATAAAAAGTGAAACACCCTGTACAAAGTACAAAAACGCACAAAAGCATATATGAAAAATATTTAATAGTAGATATTATATAGTAATTTATATTTTTGCTTCTATGCCATAACTAAATTTGTCAAAACCGAAAGAGCGTTTAGTTTGCACTAAAATAAATCGTTAAATTAAAAATTTTGAAATTTTTTCTAACATCCTGATGTTTACCAAATAATATTAATATGCTTAAAAAAGTTAGGAATTTAACATACATGTCACAAATGCACAGTACAGTAGACCTTAACGTGTTACAAGTAAAGTTAAGCATACTATTACCATTTAACTTCAAAAACCCCACTGCCCGTCGGGTTTTTGGAGTTAAGCACTTTCAAAAACTTATTTTGCATTTTAAGTGATTGATTTGAATAAATAATTGACTTATTTCATGTACTTAAAGAGCATATCTCAAGTTTTGTAGTTACTGTTATTTGTATAAGTTCTTGCTAACATTAAATCAGTTTATTTGATTTTATAAATATCAATTCCCATTATGATTTGCTTAAAGTGTTTAAAGTAGCTATAAGCATTAAACTCTTTTCGTGTCTGAGCAAGCGCCAACCCATATCCTAAATTAATAAGGCACGAATGTTCATTAGGCCAAGAAAAACTTTATTTTAACACATGTTTTTTAAATTCAATAATTTATAGTAAAATAACGCTAATAATAATGTAAGGTAAATGACTGACTTAAATTCGGCCAGACTTAATTTCGGCCACCAGTTGTTATTTTTGCTATGCGCTAAGTTAGGAAATGATCCGCGTATGGCTAGACATGTCGCCGTTTGGTTTATTTAGCGTTTTTATGTATTAATTCCTTTTTGGTTTATGTAAAATGCGCCGATATAAAAGGCGCGGTTTCGTGATGCTTATTCAGTTAATAAACTCTTCTTTTTATATCCGGTCGCTTTTTCCAGCTTTGCAGCAGCTAACCCACCAACGTCCGGAACTCGCCCTACACTCAGGTGTGTAGAGGTTCCTGCTTTTGTAGGAACTTTCGTTTTTAGTCCTTAGATCAAAAATCCCGCACTTATTTTGCAGTGACGCGGAGAAGTTACTGTAACCTCGGTTACTGTAATTTTTGCATAGACAGTTCGGTGACAGACAGATCCATGTCTACTAGGCATACGCAGTGTAATTCTTAACTTTGCGCGCTGCAAAAATAATTGCCGGTTGCCAAAATTAAGGCTGGCCGATTTTAAGTATGTTACTCTAATTTTTTTAATTTTTTTTTAGCATGAAATATTTCGCGCCTTCGAGGAGCTAAGTAGCGAGCAGAGTAGTGGGGACGCCTGTGTCACCGCCGTCGCCGCCGCGGTTGCCGATTCCCGCAAATTCCAAAAAGGTCCGGCGGCGCGGCGGGCCCGGAAATACGGACGCCAGCGACGATCGCACACGGTTGAAGTGCGATCCAACCAATTGCCGACGACTTCGCGGCCGCCGGAGCCGAGCACAAAAATGAGCGGATCCGGAAAACCCGGATTTTCACGGTTTTTGGACCCGAAAACCCGGACGGATTTCCCGGGGGCGGAGCTATTTTCTGGACGGTCTGCCTCCGTCCGGCATTTGCCACGGCCGGCGACCAATGGGGAACGTCCGGTTTATCTGAATTTGGAGCAGTCCCGCCTGTCCACGATTCTAGGACCGGATCGGGCCGGTACCGGATTGTCACGGGCTTATTCGACGGCCGGCGTCGCAAGGAATCGCGATCGATCCGCGGACGCCACGGATCGGATGAGCATCAGCCAGCCGAAATTGGACTTTTCAAACCCGGATTCTATCACTAAGTACGTTTATTAGGATGCCCTTGTTGAGATTTAGGGCGCTTAAATTCGAACACACTTGAAGCCCTAAATGTAAAGTAGCTATACTTGTATTTAAGCCGAACACCCTGTGCTTCTTTATTATTATTTTTTGTTATATTGTTTTATTATTTGAATAATCTATATAAGTTTTCTACAGCTATTACATGTATGTAGTAACTTTTAAATAAAAATATTCTATTCCATTTTATTCTATTCTAGACAGTTCTTAGCTTTTCCAAGAGAAAAAACCAGCCAATAGTATGTGTTAGAGTAAATTCTATAAAACTGAGTATTTTTTGCTCAGCCCTGGCTATTACACCTTAAAACTACTGCTAATGGCAATGGCCCGTGTTTCATCGAAGCGAAAGCCATTTTACATGTTTTTGTTTTTATTTGTCATGAATACCAACAGTATTTCATTTAAAAATGATGTTTGTACCCTCCAGTATCATGCTCTAGAGCTTTGGCTATTAAGAGCAGAGGGAGCTCTGGAGCTCCTGAGCCCGGTCTTTTAAATGAGGGATTTTATACTTTTCAAGCTTGAAATATGATTTAATATATTCTATTCGCATTTTTAGGACTATTCTTATTGTTTTAATAAGTTTCGAAAAAAAATTAGTTTACAAAATAATCTATGGAATTCTTTTTTTCAACTATACATTAAATTAGTCCAAACATAGGGCAAAAATCCAAAGCTCCTAAAGTTGCTTCAGAGCTCCAAAAATCGGAGCTCACCTTTTGATCTCCTGAGTTCCAAGCTCCGTGGAAAATCAAAAATTTAATTTAGAATAAATTTTTGCAATTAATTAGTCAAAAGTTTATTTTTAATGGCTAAATTTTCTTTTTTGATTCTTTCAGCTTAAAGGTGCGGTCAAACTTTTTGTCTTCGATTTTGATTATTTCTTGTGAAAACCTTACCCCTTTCCCCAATAGCCCACAAAATTTTTTCATCAAAATATCTCCAGTGATTCAGGAGATATGTTATGACATTCCAAAAATGTCGTTTTTCGACAAATCTGTACTTGAAAGATTGCTCAATGGGTATTAAGGTCTTTCCGGACAGTTTTCTTAAGTATGGAAAATAGCGATTTTTGGCATACGAGATGTCGCGGAATACAGAAATTTATACATAAAAAATTAATATGAGTGTTAAAAAATCAGAAAGTGCACATTCAATATATTATTGGTAGTAGTTGAAATAATCGATATTAAAAATTGAATTGCAACGAAATTTTTTTAAACCCTTAAAAATATTCACTGCTCAATATTTATTAAAAAAATATTTCCAATAAAGAGGCACCGTTACCCTTTTTCACATACGTAAAAATTAATAGATATATTTTTGTATTTATGGGTTTAATATACAATTTTCCGTAAAAAATTGGATTAATTTTTTCAAAATTACGGTAAGACGTGGATTTAATTTAATTTGATAAAATTTAAAGTTCCAGATAGTATATTTTTATTAAAATTTATGATTTTTAGCAGGCATAATAGTTTTTGTATTTTTTAAAACATAAAACCATTCTGTCCTGCGTTTTATCGATTTATTCCGAAGGGTTTGTTTATAAATCGCTTTTAGAGCTTTATCAGCGGCAGCCGTGGCGCAGTCGGTTAGCGCGTCGTTTTTTTTTTGAATACCCGAGAATTTATTTTAAATTAACAATTTTGTAAAATGTTTTGTTTGATTTTAATGTGTTTTTTTTGATTTTTATAATTTTTAAAATTCATTTGATATATTTTAAAAAAAGACTCATTATTGAACAGTATGTACCTAATGAAAAAGTAGATGACATA
>JASAMX010028403.1:0-17774 GCA_030248175.1 Microlaimidae sp. YZB2_3
AAAAATGTTTTGTATTTCACGCTAAGTGGTTCTTTTTGCTGTTATTTGCATTGTTTTTTTAAGTTAAACTTGAAAAATTTTAGGTTTAAAAAGGCATAACATTAAAAATCGTGCGACAGCACAAAAAAATTTTCAAAAATTGTCTTTGAATTTAATTCAAAACCAATTAAAAGTTTTAAAAAGGTATATAAGTGTAAACCAATTAAAAGTTTTAAAAAGGTATATAAGTGTTGAGCGCTGAGCGGAGCAAAGTGCGAGAATATTTTTTAAAATTTGTTCTCTTATGACCCCCAAATTTTTACCTCAGCCAGCCCAAAAGGGGGGGTTACAACCCCCATAACCCCATAACCCCTGGCTACGCCCTTGTCTACAGTAGTCATGTGTGGAAAAATTTTCAGTTTCTCCTAATATATTTTTTTGTTTTTATAAATTGGACCTGTTTTCAAATTGCTCCTATCGTTATTTCTTGGTGGCTTTTTTTTCTAATTTTTGTCACTTTTAGTGTAAAGCGCAAAACATGGCGGTATTTTAAAACAAAAAATCATTATAAAGTGTATAATTTAGAGAGGAACAGGATAAAAAGTGGTGGGAACACTCTTTTAGCATGAAGTGGGCTTTTGTAATAGACATAAAAATATTAATTGTTAAACTTTGATTACTAAAATTTGGCGTGATTTCAACTCCAAACATTTGACATAGATTTTTTCAAACAAATGGTACAAGTCCCATACGTGTACCAATTATCAATTTGAGGATTGAAAAGTAAAATATGCGTATAAAACATTTTTATACCCCAAATTGAACACGTAGACATCATTTTTGTGGTTATTTTTTGATTAAAGTCTTTTGTAAAAAGTTTTGAGCCCATTTAACCCCAAAAATTGCCTATTTTTGGTATGTACAATGTATGCTGTTAAAAAATTTTTATTTCGCTTTAAATTAACTTAAAAAAATATTTTTCAGATTGGCCAGAGTCTGGCGCCTCTGAATATAGTTTCAAATTTTTTGCAGTATTTACCATTTTTGTATGACAACCAGTTTAAAAATGAGCTAAATTTCAATTTTGAAAAAAAATAAAAATTCCTCAAAAACACATAATCAAATAAAAATATGTCAAAATACAATTTAGCTTAATTCTTAGGTTTCGCTTAGGCTTAGGATGACTAATATAAGCAAAAGTAAGCTTATATTAGCTTTTAAAGCCAAATAAAAAAATGTCCATGTTTGTGGTGGTCCATGTGATCAATGAATTTTTTTTATTTTTTTAATATTTTCAGATTCTTCAGATTTTTAGCAATGCGAAAATATAATTTTTAATTCATTTTGTTGCCTAACAAAATTTTTTTCTTAACAACATAAATTGTACATACCAAAAATAGGTAATTTTTGGGTTTAAATGGGCTCATAACTTTTTGCAGAAGACTTAAATCAAAAAAATTTCCTAAAAATTAAGGTCTACCAGTTCGATTTGGAGTATAAGGATGTTTTACGTGCGTATTTTACTTTACGATCAGTCAAATCGATAATTGGCACCAAATAATTAAGAAGATAGTATTTGGTACTACCAAAATATATAACCCAAGAGAATGTCTGACTGTACACTAAATTTTTGGCCAAAATTTTGCTAGAAAAGTCGAACTTGCAAACGTTTGTGCGGCTTTTCTAGCAAAAATTCACCGTTTTCTGCTAGTTTTTCTGCGCTGCGATTTTTAGCACAGTGTTAGTTTTCTTCCAGTGCGGACTCTCACTCTTTTTGCACTCAGGTTTTGCTTGGGCATAGTTAAGGCTTTTGCTTAAACTTAGCTTAGCCTTTAAATCCAGGTTTACCCCTCCATCCGGACCAACTTGCCCATATATGAAAAAAAACGTTTTCAGTACTGGAAATAGCAAATTTTAATAACCACCAAACATAGTTGGCCAAAAACGTTTATAACATCCACAAAAAAAATCCAACAACAAACCCTTTCTTCTTAAAAAAAATTGGGGTTACCCTGATACCACCGACGCGCCATCTCAAAAAATTTTTTAGCACTAATATAGAATTTTATAAACTAAAATAGGCTATTTATGTATAAAAAGAGTACAAAAGTACTGTTTTTTTACTACAAAACTGTGTTTGTAACAGTAAATTTTGACCTAAATTCATACACAAGATTTGGCTTGAAAGGGGGTGTGATCTGACAAATTGTGCAAATGCGGTAAATGGAATTTACAGTTAGCAAGCTTATACGATGAAGCACAGCCAAAAACACGGTTGTTAAGTTTGCTGGTCTTTCAACAAACATATACACAACTCAATTGGAAAATCGATTGGTAATCACGATTTTGTGATCTGACATATTGTGCCGTCAATCATGACCTATATGCAAATTTTAAAACCAATCTTAACGGCCGCTGGTTACAAGACAAAACTTGAACTATGTAGTTATTTATGAAGTTAGCACAAAAATAAGGTGAAACTCCAAGGGTTACGACGGAGTTCCAAAAAGCGAAAAGATCCACAGCAAGAAGCTCAGGGGGGCATGACTAAAAATAGTATAATAATAGAATAGAAAGAAAACGAAAAAATGAATTTAAATCCTGAACTTTTGAAGTTGCCAAAATATTGGCCTTTCTGGAACCTGGAGTTTATTTTTTAAAATTTATTAATTTATATTCGTTGATAAGAAATTCGTCATTTTGGAAAAGGTTTCAAAAAAAAAAAAACAAATTGCGTTTGCACCACAAAAAACTGTTAATGCCGACTTTTTTTAATAAATCCTTGATTATTGCGAGAATTAGTTTATATTTTAATACAAATTATTTTCCTTAGTGTGAAAGAAATTTTTAAATATAATTGTATTTTTAATGCAAGTATTTTACAGTAAATAAAATAATCCTCAATTTACACGAATAAAAATCCAACTAAAAATAGTATATTGCTCCTTTAAACTAACAAATCAAGATTTATTTAATTTAAAATATAACGATTTAAATACTAATTTAGCTATTAATTATAAATCGAAAGACAAATTGAAAGTTGGTCTATTTAAATGCCTTCATATCATCTTATTTGATTTTAATTATAAATTTTAATATTAATTTTAATGTTTTTTCTCATATTTTTAACGTTGCTTATACGCCTTTTAAATAAGTTGTTTTGGTTAGTTATGAAATATAAAAAATTGTTAAATGGATATATTGCTTTTATAAGTACAATATAATGTACAAAAACTAAACATTCTGTTATGCTCACTTATTTTTAAGTTTAGTTTATATAGTTTTACAAAGTAGGTTAGTTTATATAACAATTCAATCAATAATAAATTAATAAAAAACAATTAATAAATTACACATCATTTTTACAAAAAATAACTAAAAAATTATTAATTTTGTCAGAATGAATTACCGATGGGTAGTAATGTAATCATTGATTCTAAAAAAAATCTTTTGTGGTAATTTATTCGTAAAATATCTTTTGGGTGGCCAATCAAATCTATCTGGATTTTTTAATCCGTGCAATTGGTTATTGTTTTCTATAATCAGAAAACCAATAAAAACAAAGAGTAAACAAAATTAGTCGAAATGAGTATTTCATTAAAAATTGCGCTTGCGAGATATCCTGTGGAAATGATTTGTTTTGGAGGAAAGCTCTCACAGCCATCTTATCTTTTGCAAAAACCAATCCGTGCTTTAATATAAATAAATATAAAAAATAGATATAAAATCATCAAAAACTTTTAGAAGCAAATTGTTCCAAACAAAATACGCTTTATAAAAATTATGTTTATTAAAAGTTACGGAAGCAAAATACTTTCTTACAATTTTACCAAAAATCGTTCTTTCAGAGGGAGTAAGCGAATTTTACAGAAAACGATTTCTACAGTAAAGTAAGTTTTATAAGAATCGAGTTTATTAAAAATCCCGGGAGCGAATTGTGCAGGGAGCAAATTGTCCCTCCTACAGTTTCTCCAAGAATTGATTTTCTCAGGGAGCGAATTGTCCCGGGAGCAAATTGTCCGGAAGCGAATTGTCCAGGGAGCGAATTGTCCACGGAACGAATTGTCCAGGAGCGAATTGTCCCGGGAGCGAATTGTTCGGGAGCGAATTGTCCCGGGAGCGAATTGGCGGGAGCGAATTGTCCCTGTCCCATTTAAAACACGTAAAATAATAAAAAAAATTAATTTATCCATTTTAAATAAATAATTCTATAATATTTCTCAAGGAAAAATAAAAAAACTAAAACATTGTCAACGGTTTTACATAGCTTGTTTCAAACGCGAACAACACTGCTCGCTTACTCACTATCCTCTCCACACAATTTTTCGTGAAAACTGTGAGTCATATTAATTCAAAATTTACATAAAATAGAAAAAAAGATCAAGAAATATAAAAACATCCCACAGTTTTAAATTGGACCAGTAGTATAAAACTTTTTTCACCCAAGTTAACCGAAAAAATATATTTATATTTTATTTTTCATACACAAAGGTACTAAAAACTTTAAAAATACTTTAACTTTAAAAATACTTAAAGCTCTTTGCTAAAAATATTTTTAAATTCACTGTATTTTTGTAATTTATTTGTTTGCTCTAGCAATAATCTTGAAAAAAACTTTTAAAACTGGAATATAACAATCTTAATTTGTGGCTACGAAAAATCCTTTGCGAGAGCTTGCTATAATATAGCTGATAATTTTTACGCTAACCCATGTGAAAATAGACTTGAGACGTTGCGATCCACTATAATTAAGATATTTGATTAACACTTTTTATAGACGATAACAATTGCCCAAATGTCGAAAGGACGCAGCTTTAGCCATATCAAAAGGCAATTAAAGCATATAAAATAGTTTAAATACTTCAAACGAGACGCAAAGATGGGGAAGCACGGAGGAATAAGTGAAAAGAGAATAGAAGCAGTAGTAAGGCAGGCTGGAAACTTGAATAAACCACGGTAGCAATAGGGGTGAGGCAAAGTAGTGAAAGCAGGAGTAAGGCAGAGCGGAGGTAAAAGTGAAGGACAAGTGAAGCAGGAGGAAGACAGAGTGAAGTGAATGCGGAGTGTCGGCAAGGTAGAGGCTGGTTCATACTTATGACAAAACTTCCTTTGGACAAAGTCTAAAGGCTTGTTCATACTTATGACGAAACGTCCTTTGAACAAAGTCCAAAGGACAATTTTAGAAAAGCCAAAACGTCCTTTGGACTTTTTCTTTTGGACGAAGTAAGAATGCTACTTCGAATTTGTCCTTTGGACAAAATTTAAAGGACAAAATCCAAAGGAAAAAACCCAAAGGACGTTTTTACGCTTGTGTTACGCTATATTGGTTCTTTGTTGTCCTTTGGACTTTGTTCAAAGGACGTTTTGTCATAAGTATGAACTAGCCTTAAAGGACAATTTTAGAAAGCCAAAACGTCTTTTGGACTTTTTCCTTTGGGTGAAGTCTGAATGCTACTTGACCCTAAAAATAGTATTTTTAAGAAAAAAACTAAAATCCTATGCAATAAACGTTAAAGAAGTCTTTAAAGTTGAATTTTTTACTATAAATTTAACAGTGCAATGCTAGGAATTACCTTAAAAAAGGGATATTTTTTAAATATACAAAACAAACATGTCCGTATTTTTTGTTTGGCAAAAGCTAAGGCTAAGGTGCTTTAGTACTAAGCCTTTTTTGGGCTTTGTAGTAAAGCTAAGGCTAAATAAATTTTGGACTTTTAGTACTAAAGCTTAGACGTGGCTAAAGTGAATTTTCCCGGCAACGCACACCCGTAGCGCAGACAAATTTACTGCTCTAACCACAGCACGCCATACTTAGTTTAGTTAGGGCACTCTGATGTGCTAATTAGACCTTTTTTCTGAAACGGTGATTTCACTTAGGGCGTGTAATGATTCGAATCGAATAAAGTCACATAAAAAATCATTATTTTTATACGATGTGGCTTAATTTGCGTAGCAGTAGTTGGCGAGCAGCTTTATTGGCCGTTCCGTATGACAGTTCAGTACAAGTACGTTCAATGGTTTTCACTGGGTTTTGTAACAAAAAATAAAAATGATTGGACAGTTGCAAATGCACTTTACACACTTGAATATCTTTTATGTGACTTTGGTCGATTCGTGTCATATAGTAATAATTAGGGTGCGCCCTAATCAGGGCCACCAGGAAAAAAATCACTTCATTTAAAACTATTTCATAAATTGTTAGTTTTTTATTAAAATAAATAAATCAACTTCACGATTTTTTTTCTATTAAAATTTCAATAATTATTATTTTAAAACACAAAAATTACTTTTTTTCAAGGAAATCATTTTTTCTTGATAGCCCTACCTAAAGCTTTTGAAAGCAGAAAGACCCACCTTATTAGAACCATTGAGTGTCCTAATTAGGGTTTGCCTTATAAAGGATTTTCAGCGCCCTAATTAAAATACATGAGGATTAGGACACACCCTAGTTAGTTTAGTTAATGTGTCATGTCGATAGAAGAAGTCACATGTATTTCCTTATATTGTGTTTGTATGTTCATATATTTTTGGTACTGTTTTTTAAGGTTTAAATAAATGTTTATATCAATAAAAAATCTCTCAAAAGTACGCAAAAAAATTTTGATCCAAAATTTATAGCGTTTATTACACCTATTTTTTCTGTGAAATTTGAAAAAAAACATATCGTTAAAATTCACTTTAGAAACAAAAATCATAAAGTTAAGAATGCCACTCCGGACCGAGTTGACCTTGTAAACCTGAAGCGGTAGTAAAATAATTAAAAAAATATCAATAATTTAAGAAATATAATCCTATGTAAGTTAGCTTCAAAGCATTTAAAAAAAAACTAAAATCGGTTTTCAAAAGAGAGTACCTGCCACGGAATGCGGAAACAGAATTTTTCGCGCCGTTCACAATGCAACTGAACTGGAAGAAAGCCGCTGAGAAGTGTCAGCTGTTTGGGAAATAAAAATTAAAAGGATTTTTTCAAATTGACAGCTTGCCGACAGGATACGGGAGTTCCCGGAAACGTATTTTTTCTGAGAAATCGTTTTCCAGGACTTTTGGCGTGAAAATATTGAAATGAAACAAACGAATACGGGAAACAATTTGCGAAAAACGTTTTCCGGAAACATTTTACGGGAACTGGCGGATCATGTTTTGCCGGTGAACGTTTTGTGAAACCAAACTCATCAAAACAGTTTGCGGAAGGCGAACCTCGATGTGAAAAAATATTCGGCTAAGCAAAAATTTTATTAGAAACGAACGTATTTTGAAAAATGTTTTATGCGGGAAAAAACTTTGCCGAACAATGATTTGCGGGAAAAAGTTTTTGCAGGATAATGTTTTGCGGCCATTTTTGGGAAAATTTTTTTTAGAAAAAAACGTTTCGCAAATATTTTGCCGGCGGGAAACGATTCGCTGAAAAACATTTCGTGGAAAAAAATTTGGGAAAAAGTTTTGCAGGAAAACATTCTTCAGAAAAATAATTTTAGAGAAAAACATATTACAGCAAAATAATTTTTCGTGGAAATACATTTTTCGGCAAAACATTTTAGGGAACCCACTTGGTAGAAAAGCAATGTGCGCAGGGAAAACAATTCGCTAAAAACCATTTTGCGTGCAAAACATTTATAATTTCCGGTAGCGGTTAAGTTTATTACGAACCCCTCCTTGTATACACAGGCCTTTCTGGAAGTACGCTCCGTTAATGTTTTGTTTATAAGTTAAAAAGTGGTATAATCCTTCCTTACTTAGCGGCTTTGATATGTTTTTTTTATTTATGCTATAGCTTGGATTGGTTCAGCCCTTGTGACAGTGCGTCAATTATTATGACACAATGAGTCAAAATGGTCGTAAAATACTCTCAACTGTGACTCTTTTTATTTTTTAACAAAAAAAAAACAATAAAAGCGTTATGAGTAAGATTCACGTTGATTTTATACTGATTCTGACTCTTTATGTCGTAGTAACAACAAGTGAGTATATTTAAGGTGACGTGCCAAATCCCCACAAAAGTAGTAAAAAATCCCCATGGCAAAATTCCTCATAACGTAGTGCAAATTCCCCATAACAATCAGAAATGCGTTTGCAAACTAAAATGTGTGTTAAATAAAATGTTAAAAAAAACTAAGTTTTAATCATAAAAGCATTAAAAATGTTTTAATTTTTTCCTAAGCCTAAGCAAAGCCCTAAAATTAAGCTAAATTTTATCATGATAAAATTTTGTTGTATTTTCCAAGTGTCAAAATGTAAATGAAATATTACAAACGCATTATATTCATGGGGAATTCACACCACCTTCTGGGGATTTTGTAACTTTTATGGGGATTTCGGCCTATGGGGAATTTGTCCATGGGGTTTTATACAGACTCATATTTAATTATCAATTTTCACTTCCCATTCGCTCGAGAGAGCTAACCTGGAACAGATCGAGCCGCAAATTTACTGATGCTGTTCTAAAAAAGCTATAAGAACAGCTATAAGATTACAGATTACTTTAAAATTAATTTAAAAGACCGCTGATTATATATAACCTAATAAAACGTGTTTATTGCATGTCTAGCAGATGGTTCTCAAAAAAAGTGGATGCTGCAGCATCCACGGCTGCTAACCTCCCTGCGGTATAAAGTTCTTGCAAATTTGTCAAAAGCGTTTTTATTTTGAACCTCTTATGTATTTTAGTACTGCCTGATGGATGATAGTGATTCGAAATTGCCGAAACGTTGCAACGATTTGTGGCTGTAATTATTACAATAAAGCTTTTATCGACTGTTTTTTATTCATTGTAAAACTAAAAGTGATAAACAAAAAACGCTGAATAAGTATCAAAACTTTAACTATTTGTAGTAAATCGGCACGTTCTTTTAACGAAAATGTGCAACGAAAATTCAGTGGCCCATTTACCAACGGCGTTTCAATCGACCAAAGTCACGTCAGAAATAATTTGCATAAGCATGGTTGGAACGCAGCCGATTGGTCGTTCCATTTAATGATTATTTCTGTAATACTACGTTCAGCAGTTTTAGCGCGTTTTTTAACAAAAAATTTAAGTTGCTTCGACAGTTGCGAACGCACTTTTTAGCCAAAACGTATGCAAACTATTACTTACGTGACTTTGATCGGGCGGCTGTTTTTTAGATAAGTCTTATTATAATTTTTTTATTTTTTTTATTTAAATTTGTTGCGTTCAATTTAAATACATCATTTTAAATTTACCAATAAAAATACTAAAAAATGGTTTAATCCACCTAGCTGGCGTCGTCGGTCCCACCGCAAAATCAGAATTCGTTCTAAAATAAATAATTTTTACCCAATTTTCTCAAAAACCAGAGATTTAACAACAAAACAATTTCAAGTAAAAAATCTACATTTAATTCCTTAACTCAAGGTTTCAAAAAAGCTTTGAGAATGATTTGATTAGCATTTAACAATGAACCTATTTTGAAATTTAGCTAAGATTCGAAGTTTCGAAAAAATTGTGCAAGCTGTGTTTAATTCTGGTAATTTCAAGTATTTTGTCAACTTTTGACCATTGTTAAAAACCTATTTTATGCGTACTTACGGTTTTTCATTTTTAAAAATTTTGGCTAAATTAAAAAAAAAGAAAACCATTCTGTAAGCGTTTAATTTAAAACAAAGAGACGCTAAATTGTTTTAAATAGGTGTTTTTTTATATTTTTAGTATTTCCAGTATTAAAAATACTACATCGAAATGCATTTAATCTGAGAGGAACTTTGTTTCGTGGTGGGACCGCTGAACCAATTATTGTTTTGCTAGATGTATATAAAATAATACGATTTTAATAATTAAACAGTCAATTATTAGCTGGCATTTAAAATGAATAGTTTATCATGTTTTTAAATTAAAAACACTTTTTTTAATTAAAATGTTAAAAACTAAAAAAAAATTTTTTTGACGTTAAAAATATTCCCTAGGGGAAAATTGAACCTACGGATCCGAGAATCTGAGTCCAACGCTCTAACCACTCAGCTACTGGCCCATCTGAGACTTAAAAGCTGGTTTTACACAAACGTTTGGAAATTTAGTTTCTCGGTGTAAAATCAAAAAACTTTAAATGAAAATTAAAAAATGTGATTCGCTCAGATTTTAATGAAAGTTTGGAAATAGTTAGAAACAAGTCTAATCAATACTTTGAATTGTATTTGATTAAAAAACTAATTCAGGATCTTTTTTATTTGATTTTTCTTTTAAAAACGTCGATTTTTTTAATTTTCTTAAAATTTTGAATTACGTTTTACTCCAAACCACATCTAAAAGTTGCCCTCTATTTTTCGTTAACTTTCAATAAAATTGCAGGAAAAACTAAGCTAATCAAATTTTTTAAATGGCAAAAAACTGTTTTTTGTGCTTTAAATTCATCGAACTATATCTGGAAAAAAAACAACCGGTAAACGATGAAATTATTACCGTTGAATACATCATAATCTGAGCTTACGATCGCACTATACTTTTGTCAGATAAAAATAAATATCTAAGTTGATATCTAACTTTTAGTAAAAATCCTCATAACTGTGATGTTCTACCTTAAACCCTACAATTTATGAGATTTTTTAAAATAAAAAGCAACTGTTTTCAACAACCGGCTAATATAACAAATAGTTAACATGCCGTTAGTAAACTAGTCCCAGGAAAAACTGAAAACACATAATCACAAAGTCTCGGGTTTTAAATTTTCCCCTAATTAGACGTGTTTTTTGTCTCGTAAGTAATAATATTGTAATATATAAAAAAAGTATACAGAATAAATTATATAAATTATAGACTTGTTAGCTTCAATAAAATTAACCTGTCTATAAAGACGAAATAATCACAATAATTACGCAACGTAAAGTATAAAAACAAAAAAAGAGTTATACGTCAGCTGCAAAGCTTAATTTTTAAAATTTTTTTGGAACATTTTTTTCTATGTTAGTCATATTTTTACGAGAATTCTTTGAGTTTTTAATGTTTTGAAAGGTTATAAATTCTAAATTAGTGGAAAACATTAAAACACATATAAGACAACATAACAAATACAGCTGCTAAATGAAAATAAAAATAAAAATTTTTTGATATGGTATAATACTCATATAATATATTTAGTAGCAAATATAATAATATAGTTTTGTTTTTTGTATTTTTATTTTAAATATATTTTCGCGAAAGCTATACACAACTTTTTAGCTATGAAACAGAGAAAACAAGAGTTATATACAATGTAGATTATATATTCGGGAAATCCTATTGCCACACAAAGCGGAAATAAAAAAAATGAAACTAATAGAAAGAGAAAACAGAATTCCGTCATTTAAGGGGCTCAGCCAACTAGCAGTATATCGGGATTATTCAGTCCCTAATGAATATTTAATGGGACCTTTATCAGTTTTCAGCCTCGACTGAGATCTTAATTTAAAATTTTTTAATTGTTATTGAACCTGGGGCCTATTTCATAAAAATTGCATGTAATTAATTTACCGCTGTATATTAATGAACGCATATTTTTCTTTTGTATTTTTAATTAAAAAAGTATATTAATAAAATTGCGTTTAGAATTTAAGAAATTACATGTTTGTAAATTTCGTAAATTCCACAGTTACGTACGTATTTTTTAATTAATAAAATAAGAAGAAATTAAATGCGCTTATTAATTTACAATTACAGAAATCTTTTTGAAATAAGCCCCTGGTTAATTTGCCGTGTCGGTCAAATTCTGAACTCAAAATTGTAGTATGTAAAAGTGTGAAGCGATTGTTAGACCTTCCTATTTTTGGACCTCCGAAAGACCACTCCCAGAGCTTCGTCCTGTTTTGTGGTAATTTTCTGAATAATCCGTGAATAGTACCAAATATTTTTTAAAAATTTGTAAGTTAAAAACTTTCCAAAATTTAAGTAAAATTTTACAAACAGAGATATAATAGCTTAAAACATATTTTTTGATTATAAATAAACTTATTGGACTGCTTATTGGACTTATTGGATAATAAATTATTAATAAACTTATTGGACTCATTCAAAAGCTTCCTCCGTTTTTAATGGTTGTGGCCTTGCAGGATATGATATTTTGGGATAAAAAGAGACACAGCTACAGTATATAGTTTGGGGTGTTGATTGGGTAAAATTAAGTTCGCAAAATCACGAAATTTTTTAGATTTATTTTGGTTATTTACTACTAAACAATTGCATTTTTCCAGTTTAATTAATAAAAAACCGCGATTATTAAAAATTGTAGGTGAGCATAATTAATTTAATTTCCATTGCATCTGGCAATGAAACAAACTACCACTGACTTGTTTGTTTACTTAATTAAAAATAAGTTTTGTCACAATAAAACTATATCTACCGTGTTATGGTAATAAATGTTCCTTGGAATTAAAAAAAATTTCATTCTTCTATCATTTAAAGTAAATAACGGCGATTAACAAAGCTCACTGTGAGAATAGTTTCTTTAATTATCATTTCAATTGGCTGTAAAAGAACTACAACATGCTTCTTTTGTTGTATAGGAAATAAAAAATAAGTATATACAAAAAACCTAATACATATAAAAAGAATGTACCGTACTTAATGCTAAGTTTTGCTACTATGCTGGTTTCAGCATGACGCAAATCTTGCACACCGTATGCAAAATTTATCACACCGGTTTGCAAGTTTCTCACTTCGACGTGCATAGAAACTTGCACACTGCTGTGCAAGAAATCTGTGTGAAAACTTGCCCACCGGTTTACAAAAACTTGCACACGTGTGTGCAGGAACTTGAACGAAGTGAGCAGAAAGTTAAACACAGTGTATATACATGTTTTGCTTCATGTTGAAACCAGCATAGAAGCAAAACTTAATATTGAGTGGTACAATTATGTATCTATGCTATATAAAAAACTATTTACCCCATTTGTAATAATTAATTAATTATATATCTATATGCAAATTATCACCCTCTTTTAGATGTTTTAATTGAACGTGGTAGAGTTAAGACAAGGAAAAAATACGTTTAAAAAAATTAAAAAAAATTTAACTAAAACGAAAAAATACGTTTAAATTCTACGAAATGTTACTCATTAGTAAACCCCATTAAACTTGCATTCGAGTACTATTTTTTAAATCAAAAACTAAGTACTTAAATTGTTTTCGAAATTTCGCTGGGCGATCATTTAAAAGAAAATAAAGTCTAAATGTTATAATATTCACGAAATCTTTTAGGGTTGCCTTGTGAGTCGTTACTTAAATTATAGTTTGTTTGGGACATGGTTTGTAGGCCAAAATAAAATGGTCTAATTTTTTTATTCCAACGTTTCGATCATAAACAAATCATCGTCAGGGTTTAAAATATTAACAATGTAAAAACAAGGCAGTAATCAACAGAACGGGTAGTATTAAAGTATAATATTTAATAAATTTATTCAAAACTGCAAATAAATAATGTAAAATAAATAGATAAACTAAAATCGATTATAAAGCGTATTTTTCAAGTAAAATCATATAAACACTAGGAATCTCATGTGAGTTTAGACTCAAGTTTAGACATCTCATGTGAGTGCGCGTTTAAAAAATTCGGATTATTTTTATTAGCTAAATTATAACAAGCCTCTTTAAAACATAACTTGTTAAAATTGTCCTCAAAACAAAGAAACTTACAAAAACTAAAACTGTGCATAGTATTTGTAGCATTTTATCTATTTATTTTACATTATTTATTTGCAGCTTTAAATAATTTTATTAAATATTATACTTTAATACTACGCGTTCTGTTGATCTTGTTATTACATTGTTAATATTTTAGATCCTGACGATGATTTGTTTATGATCGAAACGTTAGAATAAAAAAAATATATAAAAAATTAGACCATTTTATTTTTGCCTACAAACCATGTCTCAAACAAACTATAATTTAAATGTTATAATTGATTTTGCGATTTTAATTTTTGGCGTGATTAGAAGTCAAATCTTCTTTTACGCTTTCGGACTAAAACTCAGTTTATGAAAGTATTTTGCAAAATCAAAAAAGTATAAGCTTTCATTTTGGGAAAAAACCAACAAATTCTTAGCTTGTCCAGACTTTTATTGGCAAAGCTCCCTACCGTATGTTAATTTTTTTTTGTTTTTATTTCGCATAACCCGGTAAGAACGGGGTGCCTGAATTGATAAAAAACGAGTTTTACCTGCCTTCTACCTGCGTCCATTAAAAACTTTGCTGCTTCCTACCTGCGTCCTACCTGCCTCCGACGCAGTTTTAGCCGCCTCCTATACCTGCCTCCTAACTTGTATATGCATTAACATAGGAGGCAGGGTCACTTGCCTCATACCTGCCTCCGAGGCAGTTTTACCTGCCTCCACCCTCGCCTCATACCTGCCTCCACCCTGCCTCCATACTGCTTCCGAGGCAGTTTTACTTGCCTCCTACCTGCCTCCAGTCCTCCGGAGGCAGGTTCAAGAGCCGTCCTTAGCGAGATAAAGCAGGATACGCAAGGCCGATGTTACTCAGTACTAATTACGCAACCAAATACTACATAATAACAATATTAACAAAGAATATTATCAGTGTGTCTCAGCGGGGACTCGATCCAAGGACCTTCAGAATGTCAGACGTAAGATCTGCCACTGCACTACAGCCTCGACTAGTGTTTACTGACTAGTGCTGTTCCTCCGAGCTCGAAGCTCAGAAGCTTCACAACTAGCTCCGCATTTAAAAGCTTCGAAGCAACCCCCGAAGCTCCGCCTTATTTTGATGCTAATTTTATAAATAAATAAAAAGTAATGTAGTAAATTATTTTATCAAACACTTTTTGTAAACTAAATTTTTAAAACTTAATAAAAACAATAAAAAAAGTCGTCTTAAATATCCAAATAGAATAACTTAGAGCATATTTTTAGCTTAAATATACTTAAAATCGCTAATTTACGGGACGAAGTTCCGGAGATCGTTTCGTTTTAAATGTCCGGAGCTGCGATGCATGATATTGGAGGGCAGAAACATTACTAAAGATAAATTCTATCAGGGTAAAAATAGCTAAGTGGTAAAGTAACCACTCGTTCTTTGAGAAAATATCACGTCCAGAGAAACACCTGAGGCAACTTAATACTAATTGGTTACATAGCTGCTGAAAACTTTCGTTAAAAATTTTTTTCGCTCGCGCATTTATTGTTTATCTCTTCCTGACGGAGAGCGGTTACGCCCTTAATTTCACCCTGGGGCCTATTTCATAAAGATTGTAATTGTAAATTAATAAACGCCTTTAATTTCTTTTTATTTTATTAATTAAAAAATACGTACGTAACTGTGGAATTTACGGAATTTACAGACATGTAATTTTTTAAATTCTAAACGCAATTTTTTTAATATACTTTTTAATTAAAAATACAAAAGAAAAATATGCGTTTTTTAATTTACAGCTGTAAATTAATTACAGGCAATTTTTATGAAATAGGCCCCTGGCAGACTTTCACTTTAATACAGACAACCGCTTCTAAAATCTAAAAAGGCCTAAGATGCCTTTTTCATTTCACAAGTAAAGTGTATTTTAAACGAGATTCGACCTGTTTCGCTATTGCCAAAGCAGAAAACAACGAGGGAAACGGGGGGATTTCCGTGGAATATTTTTTACTTTCAGAAATTTTCCTAGAAATTCACGTATACCTAGTATGTAGTTCCGTTTCCTGGTTGCGCTTAAATACATTATGCGTATATTATATTCTCGCTAATTTGAAAAAACGAGTGGTGAGAAGCGTCAAATTAACGCGAATGTCATTCGTTTTAACAAATTTTGACGGATACGACCTGATTTAAAAAAAAGATCCTCAGTAATTTTGTCTTTATTTAAGCTTCGATTCGTTCATTCATCTTTAATTAAAAAAAATTCGAAGCGTTGGCTGGGTATTTTTTAACTAAGCTTTTTTTATAATAATTTAAAGCGAATTTTAAGAATAAAAACGAGAAAATACTTATGGAAAGCGCGAGAAGAGGTCGTTTGTTCATAATATTAGGGATAAGCTTCTTTGACGCGGCCTATGAAAGAAAAACGTTAATACGCCCTGTGAATTCTTAATTAATAAATTTTATACGAAGCGGAAGAAAAATACTTTTTAACTGAAATAAAGAGAAACGATAAAAAGAATATTGGTACACGCGTCCCGGGAGGGTTATACTGTTTAAAATCCAAATCCTGTAAAATAAAATAAAAACACACTAGTGATGTCCCTCGAAGCTCTGGAGCGGAGCTCAGCCAGCTTTTCGGAGCTTCGGGGAGCAAACCTTGAAGATCCGTCGTACTTTTGTACTTATTTCGTGAATAAACAAAAAAAACTATGCCACAAATTATTTAGTCAAATATTTCTTGCAAATTAACTTTTTTTCAAAACATATTAAAAACATAAAAATAACCCTAAAATACGAAAAAAACAATTTAAAAAATAATTTAAGCTTAAAATAAACTTGAAATCCCTCATTTTAGGGTGGAACTTTTAAATATCCTTTGCTCTAAAGGACCGCACCACGGAGCATGATGTGGAACGGTAGGAACGCCACTTCGATCTCACGTAAATGATGCTTAGGTCTGTGCAACGCATTCGTAATTGTTGACTCTACTTTTAATTTTTTGATTAAAAAACCGCACAAGAAAATACTGAACGTACTATTAATAATACTAAACAAAAAGTCTAATATGCCCAAGCCGTGCTTATTGAAACGCTCAAGTGATCTGATTATTTCTGGAACAAACTTAATTTACTGGATAAAAAAGAATATAAAATTATACAACAAACAAGACATAGAAGATAAATGTAGTGCAAAACTTATATGCAATAATGATAAGACATCTATTAATTATATATTATGTAAGGTTTATAAATTATAGAATCGTATGTACAAGCCAATTATCCTTTATCACTTTGCACATAATATATATTATGTTTGGAAAAAATTATAGTAGCTCCACAAACTCTAACCCGTAAAATGGTATAATTATAATTTAATTTTTTTTTTAATTTAAACGAATTACACAAATATAACTTTGCATGTCAATTTCAGAAGTTATAATAATCATAACATTATACCCTTTTTAAATCCTTTAACAAGGTGTGGTGAACGCAATATTTTAAGCCCAGTACCTTCGTGTCCAGTACCCTCGTGTCCAGTACCCTCGTGTCCAGTACCCTCGTGTCCAGTACCCTCGTGTCCAGTACCCTCGTGTCCCGTTCCCCATTACCAGTATTGTACTGGAACTAAAATGAGTGGTACTGGAAGGGTTCGAGTACCAGTACCAGTAATACTGTAACAACACTAGTTACTTTACCACCTAGTTATTTTCACCCTGATAGAATTTATCTTTAGTTCTTTAATTAAAATCCTTTTTAATTAACAATTTTAACTGTGTTGAATATTTGAAAATTTGAAATGTTTTCTCCTCAACTCAAATTTAAAAAAAAACCAACAAAAACTAACAGGATAGCTTCACAAACGCGCCTAAGACTAGTTTTTATGTTAAATTGAATTATTTTAAATTATTCTTGCTATAATCTGTTTGTAAATTAAAGAACTTATATAATTTATCTTATGTAAGCGAATTAAAAAATTTAAATGCATTAATTATGTCTCTATAGACTAGTTCGGAATAAGCGTCTTTTACTGTACAAGAGAGGGTACAAAAAGAAAAAAATAAAATTTGAAGAAATCTTAGCTTTCTTAGTTTCTTAAGTTTAAACCTATACCTCATAAAAATTGCTACACGATGATATGTTTCACTACGTTGAAGTGCTGTAATATATCAGTTTGTGCTAAATAAATTTTTGTTTTTTAATTGAACGTCACAATAGTTTAAAA
>JASAMX010028405.1:0-15180 GCA_030248175.1 Microlaimidae sp. YZB2_3
TTAAAAAAAATTTATGCGTTCCAATTCGTTTATTTAAAGAAATTTTATAACCGCACAATTTTAATTGATCCGTTTACGTCTCTTATACAAACTTACTAGAGGTCAGCCAGATATAATTCAACCATATATATCTACTGTCAAACTCTCATCTTGTAAATAAAATCTACAAACGGCTTTTAATACTCAAGAAATCTTTAAATTTTTAGAATAAGGATTCGTGATTAAAATAAGGAATCTTAATAAAACAAAGAGGTTTTAGAAAATCTTAATATAGCATAATAAACAATAAATATTCTAATATTAAAACAATTAAATTAGCTCTGTAGATAAAATCTTGTAAAATATTTCACTGTCAAAAATGTTTAGAAGTGCTTTAAAATTTGCATTCTTAGGGGTCCTTACCCCGGTTTGCCCCGGCTCATTTGACAGCTAAATTGCCGGGGCCGGGGCCGGGCCCGGGGCCCCGGCCGATCCCTAGTCATGATTCCCCATAGTGTTTTTAATAAGTTTTGGAAAAAAAGAAATTAACAAATAAATTTTGAAAAATCAATTACGACATTGCTCTTTAATTATTCATGTAATTAGTAAAAAAAATTAAGCTGGACTCCAGCGCTGCGAGTAATATCACTATCTAGAACAGTCTTGCAACAGGTAGACGGCGTTTTTTAGAATAAAAGTCAAGTAATTTTTGCTGAAATATTTTTTAAACAAGCTAAAAAAACATAATAAAGCAAAAAATAATTTAAAAATATAAGAAAAAATAAAAAAATTCATCGCGTTTACAAATAAAAAGTTGTTCTGACGAACGGCGCGCTTTCTTTATTTTTATAAAGCATTATCCAAGGTGTATAGCGGATTGCGTTTCGTCTGCCCAACTCTGTTGACATTGTCGCATTATTAAAAACTGCCCCAACAACTTGAGAAATCCTTTTTTCAAAAGGTGCGGCTTTTCGCACCCCGCACTGTTGTCATTTATCCCGCGTTCGCACTTAGGCTAGTCCGCCCCCCTCTTCTTTAGCCGTGTTTTACTTAGCCGAATTAGCCACCCCGCGTCTTTGAAAGCATCAGCGCCGAAAAGTTATAGTTTTGTACAAAAAGTGTCCGATCTTAAAAAATTTTTAAGAAAACACAGGAAACGAATGTGTGATTTTGTACAAATTTCGGACCCAACTACTCCCTCTTTAGCCGTTTACCCTTTGGAATTTTTTCGAATTTGAAAGCGCTACGAATTCGCAGAAGGTATTCCGCGCCAATGCTGTACTGTGTTAAACTTCGCATCCTGATACCCATCCCGGTGATCTGGACGTGGAGTTAAGCAGTGAGCATCTATGGGGCAGAATCCTTCTTGCGGTTTTGCAGCGAAAAGAATACCAAAGAGTTAACTTAACCGAATTAGCCGAACTTAGCCGGCGTCCTTGAGAGGAGAGGATTGGGAAGAAAAGAGCTATAGTTTTGTATACCAAAATGATGAGCACTTTAGGAAGTTTTAAGTGGAAACCAGGCATAAGTGAGTGAATTGGTACAGATTTCGGGCCTCCTTTGCTTTTAACGCTTTTAACTTAGAAAACTAGTGAGTTGTGGTTTTTGAGAGAACTGGCGCCCAAAAGAACTATACAAAGTTTTGTACAAAAATGATGGGCACTTTTAAAATGTTTAAGCGGAAATGCGAGTAAAAAAAAGTAAATCGCTAAAAAATTTCGATCATTTTTGGAAAAAAACAATCTTTTACCAACCAACTTTTGTTTTACATCTTTTTTTTTTAAAAAAACTTTTTTTTGCTGAAATATTTATTTTTGTACAATAACATTTTTTTAAAAGAGCTATTAATATTAATAATTCAAACTAATAAAAACAAAAATATATAATAAAGGAAAAATGAGACACTTAGAACAAACTGCTTGTAAAAAAAGGTCCCATTTAAATGGGACCTGGTCCCATTTAAATGGGACCTGGTCCCATTTAAATTCTACCTTTTGATTTTGGTCCCATTTAAATGGGATCCCATTTAAATAAGTCCCATTTAAATGGGATCCCATTTAGATCCCATTTAAATGGGACCCCATTTAAATGGGATCCCATTTAAATAGGTCCCATTTAAATGGGATCCCATTTAAATAAGTCCCATTTAAATGGGATCCCAATTAAATAAGTCCCATTTAAATGGGACCTATTTAAATGGGATCCCATTTAAATGGGATCCCATTTAAATGGGACTTATTTAAATGGGATCCCATTTAAATGGGACCAAAATCAAAAGGTCCCATTTAAATGGGACCAGGTCCCATTTAAATGGGACCTTTTTTTTACAAGCAGTTTGTTCTAAGTGTCTCATTTTTCTTTCATTATATATTTTTGATAAAAAAAATATTTTTTCAAGAGCTTTTTTTAGGCACAGAGAGTTAAATCTCGGAAG
Source organism: Microlaimidae sp. YZB2_3 (assembly GCA_030248175.1). Taxonomy (NCBI): domain Eukaryota; kingdom Metazoa; phylum Nematoda; class Chromadorea; order Desmodorida; family Microlaimidae; species Microlaimidae sp. YZB2_3. The sequence continues at coordinate 2,414 of JASAMX010028405.1, forward strand.
TTATTTTCCACATAAGAGTTTTTTCGGTTTTTTTATCTTTCTATTCGCATTCAACTAAGAGATTATTATTGGAGATTCAGGAAATATCTTACCCGATATAACTTACCCGATGCCTTTAAAATGATATACAACAAAAGAGCTATGGTTTTGTACAAAACTTGCGCTTCCCTTTCCACGCGCGTTCTGGCCTGAAAAATTGAAAAGGGTTATGCTCACTTGGCTCCAAGCTCTTTAAATCAAAATTTCCTTCCCCAGTAAAATTAACCAAAATTGGGAATTAATGTGACAAATCTCTGATTTGCGCCGAATTTGTTTGCAAAGTGTTTTTGGTCTATTTTTATTTTTCATTCTTCAAATTTACTGGTTTATATACGGAAATAAATTAAGGAACTATCATGGTAAGTAATTTTTTAAAAGTTTTTTCCTTTGTAGTTTTTGTTTATAAGTTGTGTATGCAGGTATAAAGGGCTAATAAATATTTTTGGTTGGCTTCTAAAATTCAATAATGGATCATTTATTGCAATTAACAACTTTTTCGCCCACTCGTTTAATACCACGGCCATGGTTTGTTGCAGGCTAGTTCGTAGTCTAGATCTATTTTTTAGTCTAGACATCTAGTCAAAATTATGGCGAAAGATTTTTTCAACCCAGTTGATATTTTGACAAATGGTTCAACCGAATCATTTTTAATATTTAAAAAACTTTTAGTCTTGGAAGAAAATAATTAATCGTAATTATTTTACTGTTTTATGATTTTAGGCTACAGCACTTAGCAACTCAGTTGTTGCTAAGTTTTCGTTTGCTTCACTAGTGTTCTCGATGCACATAAAATGATTGAAATTAAAGCAAATTCAGAATGACAAATTCATACATACACCCGTTGAGTGACAAATTTAATAAAAGGAGTGAAAATTTAATAAATCTCTGAATAATGCCGTATTAAAATGATTTTTTTCTTCGTTTTTTTTTATAAGTCTAGAATTTCAAAAACAAAAATACCCTTAAATACCGTTAAAATATCAAGTTTTCGGTCACAAAAAATAAAAAAAACATGGTATTTTGTTTATTTATTAGGGATTAATGAATTTTTGACGAATTTAACATGGTGTTTTGTGATTTTTTAATTGTTTGTTTCTGTTTTTTTAATAAATTTTATTGATTATTTTATATTTTTTATATTTTTAATAAGTATTTTTTGTTTAAAAAAATCACCTGTCTTTTTGAATATCACTCTCACGGTATTTGATACAGCGATTGTAAATGGTTTTAATAATATAAAATTGAAAATTGTAACAAAATCTATGTTTGCATTTAAATTGCGACGCCACGTGAATTGAATATTATGAACGCGCCAGTGCATAAAACTGCGGTTTGTATTGTTCATAGTTTTCGTTGTAAAGCACTGTTTTATTGTTATTTTTTTATCTGCTTTCCAAACTTAAAACTTGCAGCGTGAGCAGTGAAGTTTTTTTAGTATCAATCTCTAACAATTAAGAAAAAATCAGCGATATATTAAAAAAAAAATCAAACAAGTAAAAATGTGTCAAAAATTTTCAAAGAATTTTAGCAATTTAAATTACAATTATGTATTTGAAATTTCTAGCGGATTACCCGACAAAATTTTTATATTATTTTGCAAAATTATATTTTATAGCTTCTAATATCATGCTCCGGAAATTTAAAGAAAACGGAGCTACGGAGTTCCTCCGCTCCTTAAATGACCTATACTGAGTTTTTTAAGCTGTAAACAAGTGTTAAATTATTTTATGTGCTTTATTTTATTTTATTATTTTAACACAAATTTTTATCGATTTTACAAGTTTAAAAAAAAGTATATATACGAATTTTGACAAAAAAATTTTTAGTATACTTTTTTAGTTATTCACGAAATCAGTACAAAAATGAGGCGGAGCTTCGGCCAACATTATTAATTGTGATATATATTCTAATTTAATTTATTAAGCTTGGAGTATTTTGTAAAAAAATTTGCTCCGACTCTAACAATGTTTATACCTCAACAAAAATTTCCTTGTAAAAACACTTTTTTATAAAAAAATGCAAAGCTTTTTTTATTTCACCACAATCTAAACATTTGTGCAAAAACATACGAAAGTACCTGCCTCGGACAAGATTGTAAAAAATGTGGCCAACAGATGGCACGAAGTTCATATGACAATCAGTTTACAAGGGTCATCTGAACAACTGTGTTAATAACAAACGGGGAATTTCTGAGCTATGATCGTTTTATGTTTTCTGCTTTCAGCATTAGATGAATAAATCTGAATGCCGGCAAAAACTGATGGTTTTTTTTGTTTGGATTATGCTTAAATCAATTTTCATTCCAGGCAAATAAATTCGCTAAGAATTTTTCCTTGTGATATTTAAAAAAATAGCAAATGTTATCGCTGTTATTTTATTATTATTAAGTAATTATTGATATTGTGTAAAGCGACCAGTTTTATTTGAACATAATTTAATTTTTCCAAAAGTTTTTTTAATGGCTGGTTCATACATATGACAAAACGTTATTTGGACAAAGTCCAAAGGACATTTTTAAAAAAGTCAAAACTTCCTTTGGACAAGCCAAAACGTCCTTTGGACTTTTTCCTTTGGACAAAGTATGAATGCTATTTGAAATTTGTCCTTTGGACAAGTCCAAAGAATACGTTGTCTTTTGGACTTTGTCCTTTGGACAAAGTTCAAAGGACGTTTTTACGCTGTATTTGTTTTTTGGACAAAGTCCAAAGGACTTTTGTCCTTTGGACTTAGTCCAAAGGACGTTTTGTCATACCTAGGAACCAGCCTTAATACTTTTGGATGATTATAAAGTGCATTTTAAAAATTTTTTTAGTAAGTTCCAGCATAATGCAAAATAAATATAATCTAATCTATTCTGAAGATTCATTAATTAAGAACTTTTAACCAAAAATTTATATGTCTTTAAAAGATATTACTTTTTTGTCGTTTTGGAGTTTAAACGTTTAAATCCCGTGATAGAAAACGATCGTATGATTATTCAATAAAAATAATGGACTATTAATATAATCCATTGAGATTACACAAAAAAAAACACGATGTTTGTGTATTTAATGGGCGCTTTAGCAGTCCAAAATAAACAAAATTAAAGCAATTCATCCATTAGCCGATTAAAAAAAACCCTCCGTTTTATTTAATCCATGAAAATTAATGTTTTCAATATTTTTTTACAATTTGGAAATCGATTTTAGGCTTAAGTTTGAAACATCAGTACGGTAAGTTATAGTGTGCTTTCCAGTGGCTATTGTATTATTTACTGCAAAATTTATATACTTTTGAAATTAAAGAAAATTTCATTTTTTTAATTATACTTGCTCGAAAGATCATTTAAATATTTACTAAACCGAAATGCCACGAGGTAGCGACAAATAAAAAAACGAAAGTGTTTTAACAAAACCCCTTGAAAACTTTAATTAAAAATAATATAACGTGTTCCAAACAGCCTTAATTTTCTGGTAATATTTTGAAACTGCAAATTTGCCTTAATTTCGATCCAGAAATAAGCAAATTCTCGTTTTCAAGAACTTCCAACCAATCCATTTATAACTATTTGGAATGGCTTAAACAATACTGAAATTTACAAAATATTCTTACAAATGAAAATTAAGCGCTGTTTATTTAATTTTTATTTAAAATTATACTATATTATTTTTAATCCTAGTTTTTTTAAGAAATACTCGCAATACAATCGTGTTTTTTTTTAATTTATTGTGATAATTGTTGCAAATGAAAAAATAAAAAAAATAAAATTGACATTATTAAAAAAGCAAATTGCAAATCGACTTATCATTGTAAGAAAAAGCAACAAAATAAAACGGTCATTTTTCAAATTAATATCTGTTTACGAATTTTATCCAAAAAAACGCATGACTTGTTAGATTTGTCGCTTTCAGATAGCCTTCGGGTTTAAGCTAAAAAGATTTTTGTAGATTTTGTTAACAGATTTTTAATTATTTAAGTAAATTTTATTTTCTATTAAATATATAAACATCTATCTTATTATTATAGTAAAAATCGTTCTGCGTTTGAATAGAATTCTTTGACAAGCTAAAAAAAAACAAACGAATAACAAGTAAAAAGTCTAATATTTTTCTTGCTCTTGCATTGGGTATTCTAAGATTTATCGAAAAAATTGAATTAAATTTGTTTTTCAACGAAATAAATATAATAATAAAAATAATAAAAATCCGCTTGTTCCGTCCTTTGACCAATCGATCACCAATTTGTTGTTTATTTTTTAATAAAGCGGCTTTACTTTTATGTCTTTTAACGAACATTGCTTTATTTTTTATTTTGTTCCAATTTCATTTCCAAAGTACTAAGGTTATCGCTGGATGGCTCGAACTATTCCTAAACTTACTTTCAAATCAAGTATTAATTTTTCTTATTTTAATTTTGTAAAATACAACTTTTTTTTCATTAATCCTAAGTTTTAAAGATTTTGGTTAAAACATCCTTTTACCAGTTTGGCCATTCTGTCGCCAACCAACCTGTTTTATTTATGCACAAAAAAACCCCTTCTGACCCATCTCAACCTTTACGTGGTCTTTAAAAATTTTTATTGGACGGATTTGGAATTAAAAACCGGCCGGATTTTTATTTGGCAAGTTTTCCGCCTTTCCTCGACAAATAAAAACTACAAATTTCAAGACGTTCCAGCGCGGCAAATTACACACATAGATTTCGTCTTTATACTCTGACATAAAGAGTCACAACTAGTTTAAAATAAACGCGAATCTGACTCGTTATGTGTGCAATATATGCGTTCCAAGAGATAAAAATAAGTCGCATTTACAATATTTTATAAAGGTTTTGACTCATTGTGTTATAACAGAGACAAGTTTAGACTCGAGGTTATCGCTCCGTTTTCCTTGCGCGAGGTTGTCCAGTGGTCCCATCGAGGTGCATAGATTTCTTGGCGCGTCACTATAAAACGACACCTGAATTATTTGACGTATTTAACTTCATGCAGTTTTACCTGGAATATTTTAAAGTTTACTTTACTTGTATTGAGTGCTTTGAAGAGTTTACAATATGTTATCTTCGCGATATATTCTAAGTTCGAATGATATATTTTACTATCAATATGAAATCGGAAATATTAGAGGTTTTTTAAGCGTTTTTTTGTTTTGAAATTTTTCTTCGGTTTTTATCCGCCCGCCTAGTTGTTGTTGTTAATATTTTAAAGTTTACTTTATTTCTATTGAAGTGCTCTGAAGAGTTTATAAGTTGTTATCTTCGTGATATTTGAAGTTTTAAGTTTGGATTATACGAGTGTTTTTACAGACTATAAAGTTGAAAACAGAAATACTAGGTTTATTTATAAGTAATTTTTATTTTGAAATTTAGTTTTTATTTAGTTTTGTTCGTAAGCCTGACAGTGTTCCCTAATTTTTTAAACTGTTAGTTTTTCTAATAGTTTCCTATAATTTATAGTTCATAATTTCCTAATAGTTTTCTTATTTTTAAAGGTTTTGAAGAGTTTATCAGTTGTTGTTTTAGTAATGTAACTTTAAATTTGAATTAATTGAGTTTTTTAATTATGTGATTTTAAATTTGAATTATATCAGTTACTATTAAGTTGGAAAACGAAAATATTTTTTTGATTTATATAAGTTTTAGATTAATATTTTCTTTAGATTTTAATAGGTTTTATCCTCGGGGCTAATTATGTTAATTGTTTGTGTGTTGTATCAAACTAATTTGTTTTTTAAGTTTATTTTCTTAGAGGAATATAATATTTAACTATTGCGATCAAATTTGAAAAAAATTTTGTTTGGAAAATAATTTTTTTCTATTAAATAAAAAGATTTACAATTAAGATTTAAAATCACTTTTCTGAAGTTTAAAAAAATTAAATAGATAATAATTTTGTAGTTGGATTACAAATGAAGTCATTGTTCAAATGTGAAGTATTAAGCAATAAATATTAGTAGTGTTAATTTTGTTTTAAATGATTTCAAAAAAGTGTAAAGTAAACAGAAAAAAGAAAAATTTTTATAAGGAAGATTTTGGCACTAAAGAAAAAGATAATTAACACTAAAATTAAAAAAAAATAATGCATAATTTCAAGTTAATTTTGATAAAACAAAGTTCATAAATAAAAAGTGTGGAATCACATGAAAAAATACAAAATAAACCGTGCAAAAAACGGCACAAGATCTTTTGAGTCTTAAAGGTGCGGTGCGGAGTCAAACTTTTCGTCTTCGATTTTGATATTTTTTGTGAAAATTTTACTCCTGCCCCCATAGCCCACAAAAATTTGTTTAACAAAATATCTCTGGTGGTTCAGGAGTTATGACCCCCCAAGACTCGACAATTCTGTACGTGAAAGATTGCTCAATGGGTATAAGAACTTAAGTGACAAATTATGCACTCCTAAAAGCGGAAACTTTATACTTTAATTTGATACCTTGATCGTTAAGATTGATGAAGTATTTGTCGAAATATTGCGTTCCTCGTACAAAAAAGACTAGATTTTTTTGCTTAAAAACCAAACGACGGCATTGATTTGATGACGATTGCCCAACATCTTTGCCGTCACTTCTTATTTTTAGCAAAAAAATTGAGGATTTTTTGTACAAGAAACGCAATATCTCGACAAATAATGCACCAATTTTAACAATCAAAGTATCAAATTAAAGTAAAAAGTAGCCGCTTTCGTATAGTGCATAAGTTGTAACTGAAATCATTATACCCATTGAGAAATCTTTCACGTACAGAATTGTCGAAAAGCACCATTTTTGGGGGGTTGTAAACTCCTGAACCACTGGAGATATTTTGTTGAAAAAATCTTTGTTGGTTATTGAAGACAGTGGTAAGGTTTCCACAAAAAATTATCTAAATCCAAGAAAAAAAGTTTGACTCCGCCCCGCACCTTTAAGCAGTAGTGATGTTCTTACTACAGAAATATCAACTTTAACAAACACATGTCATGACGAAATTCTGATAGGTTAAGATTTTGGAAGCCTGCGAATTAACATAATTACACAATTTTAAATGACCCGGAAAAAATTCCAGTTTCGTAATAAAATCCGTAATGTTTAGTGTTTTGTTATAAGTAACAATTTATGATAACGATGTCGCGTGTACAAAAGGTTTTATTAAAGAAGTTGCACGCGCAATAAGAACTGTCTGTGTTGAGTAGCCGACCTGGGATTTAATCCGAAAATGTGTGCGAATAATTTTTGTTAGTAATGTTCTGTGTCTGCCTTCCAGTGTATCACGTTTTCGATATATAAATTAAAGGAAGTTCTGGAGATTCGCTTTTAAACGATTAGTTTCAAGCTTATTTAACTCTGAAATAAGTTCAATCAATCAATTAATGGGGTTATTTTAGTACAATAAATGCAACAATTAACAAAAAACCTGTATTTGTATACACATTTTAAAATAATTAATAATTTATTTAATTACTTTACTTTAATATGCGAACCAATTGTTCTCGAAAATCTTAGGAAAAAAGATATCAAAAGAAACTTAATAACAAATACACTGACTAGACGTGATTTGCCTTATTCTATCCGCATTTTTTAAAAACTTATGTTAACAAGAAAATGTTTTCACAACATAATTACTCTTAAGACACCATAAAATGAAGCGAAGCTACCTTCCGAAAGGAGAAGCTCAGAGCTCGATCAAACATACATATTTTATATTAAAATAAAACTAACAAAACTTTTTTTGGCATTTTTGTGATTTGTGATACAAAACCACTTTATTGCGCTTTTTGGAGCAAATGATTTAATTTTGGATTACAGAAACTTATTGGAATTCTCTTCACATTAAAAAACTTATTGTGAAACACTTTTCTACATTGTGTGTATCTTGTACATAAATGTATGTATTTTATTATTTGTATATTTTTCCGCGTAAATGCCTTTCATGACACTATACTTTGAAAATTAATGCGAACGCAGCAGTAAATACTAGTACATAAAACTGAAATTAAGTTTGTAAGGGAACTAAAATTAGAAAAACAAAATGATCAAACTAAAGAATTATGTTTTGACTATAATATCGTTAAGCTTGTTTTTGGAAATCTACATTGCAGCTAATAGCAAAATGTATGGTGAATACTTAGGAATCATTGAATTTAGAAATATTAACATATATTTAGAAATTAATTTTATAATAAAAACTTTTATAATGTTGATACAAAGTTTTTAGTTAAGCTTTATTTTAAACACACGAATTGAACTCGTTATAAAATTTTAAAATTTTGAATCTAAAGCACGTGTGTTTTTACAATAAAACGTTTGTTTAATTACGGAATCAATAACTTTTTTATTTTACATTTCAATTTTAAACAAAACGTGTATTCTATAGCAAAAACCGAAACAAAGTTTCACAATAAAAACTTTATACTAATTAGAATATACTTGAAGCTAGACTATGTAAAATCGAAATAAAAAAACTTAGAAAACAAAAATAAATAAATAAATAAAATAAAAATAAAAAAAGTTAATAAAATTGCATCATATAGATTGACCACTTTTCATAAAATAACGCACATTGTGTTCAGTGCGCAAAAGTTCTCTACAACTAATAGGTTAAGTAATCACGAAAAAACTAAAAAAAACTTTTAATTTAGTGACGAATAAATTTCCAGTATCATCCGAAATTAAAAAAAAATAACAATTCATTTTTTTTAATTACAAGTAGCCCTTGTCAGCCCTACGGCTGGCAAATAATCATATCTGTATTTCTCAGATGGTACAAGTTCCATGCGTGTACCAAATTCGATTTGACCGATTCAAAAATAATTACAAATTGTAAAACATCTTTGTAGCATAAATCAAACACGTAGACCTCATTTTTGTGGTTATTTTTTCGTTTTAAGGTTCTGAAAAAAAGTTATGAGCCAATTTGTACCCAAAAATTGCCCTTTTTGGCATGTACAATTTATGTTATTAAGAAATTTTTTATTAGCCTTTAATCGAATTAATATTATTTTTTTTGTATTACCAAGTGTCTGGCAGTTACAAATATATTTTTATTTTTTTCATCATAACTACAAATTTTTTATAGTAACCGTCCAAATAGCCACCAGATTTTAGTTGTAAAAAAATTAAAATTTTTGAAAAACAACTTATTTAAAAAAAATCAATTATATTACAATTTTGTTTGATTTTTTAGGTTTTACTTAGGCTTAGGAACAATAAATCGGTGAAAAACTAAGTTTAAATTAGCGTTTAAAGTAAAACATATTTTCTTGTCCATGTTTTTGGTGGTCCATGTGACTTTCGAATTTTCAATTTTTTTGAAATTTTTTGTGTTTTTTAGATTATTAGCATTGTTAAATCATAGTTTTTATTTTAGTTTGATAGTTTACAAATTTTTTTTCTTAACATCATACATTGCACTTGCTAAAAAAGGCCATTTTTGGGTATAAATTGGCTCATAACTTTTTACCAATAGCTTAAATCTTAAAAATAACCACAAAAATGAGGTTTACGTGTTCTATTTAGGTTATAAAAATGTTTTACAACTTGTATTTACTGTTAAATCGGTTAAATCGAATTTTGGTACACGTATGGAACTTATACCTTCTCAGATTCATTTGCTAATTTTTCGAAATTCAATCGTTATATGATAAATCCCTGAATTGTAAGCTTTGCAAAGATATTTCATTTAACTCACCTCGTTTAGTAGTTAGCAATGATGATTCCTTTCTTTTTTAGTAAAAATGTTTTGTCCAGCATACAGATGTCCATGTTATTTTTTTAATTTTAACCCACTTATGACACTCTCTGGACTGTAAGCTTTCCAGTGATATCTTATTTAGCTCAATTCTTTTTGTAGTTTAGGACCATTCCAATTTTTGAAAAAAATTCCTTGTCCATCATAAATATGTTTGTGTTGATTTTTCCAAAAAAAAAAAAAAATGATACGCTGGATTTCCATTTACTAATATCTATTGGTAGTAAATAGCAAAAGCAATAGCAACAATTAGCAATAGAAAAAGTTTAACTTTTAAAATTTATAGGGTCTTTAACTTTTAAAATTTATATAAAATTTTTATTTATATATATACATTGTATATAGAAAATCTCTTGTGCCGATTAAAAATGATGATGTTATTTTTTTAAACATTTAACCCCTTTATGAAATTCTCCGAATTGTAAGCTTTGCAATGTTACCTTATTTAACCTAATTTGTTCTGCGGTTGGAGAAAAAGGTCTATCCCCTTTTGGTGAAAAATGCGTTGTCCAGTATAAAGATGTTCTCTCCAAAAAACATAATATTCTGGCTTTTTATTGATTAATTACTCTAACCAATAAGTTTAAGCTAATTCAACGACAACAAATTTTTCAACTTCCAAAGTCAATGATCCCCCCGTTTTGCGCAAATGCGTTGTCCAGCCTTATGCTGTCCATGCAATTTTTTTGAATTTCAACACCTTTATGACATTTCCCAGCCTGTAAGCTTTGCATTGATATCTCATTTAGCCCAAACCTTTTCCTGGTTGGGAAATAAGTTAGTTCCTCTTTTTAGTGAAGAAACGTTGTCCAGCATTAAGATGCCTATGTTTATCTTACCAAAAAACATGGCATTCTGGTTTTACATTTTTAATTACTCTTAACAATAAGTTTTAGCCGATTCAAAGACAAAAATTTTCAGTTTCCAAAGTCCGTAGGTTTCCTCCTTTTTGTGAAAATGCGTTGTCCAGGCTATAAATGTCCATGCTAAATTTTTCAAAATTATTCAACCTTTTTGTGACATTCCCTTGACTGTAAGCTTTGCAATGATATATCAATTAGCCCAATCCCTTGTGTTGTTGGGAAACAAGGTTATTCCCTTCTTTAGTGAAAAAACGAAAACACAAACACACACACACACACACACACACACACACACACACACACACACACACACACACACACACACACACACACACACACACACACACACGCGCGCGCACTTACGCACGCCTGCATGCACGCACGCACACACGCACACGAGCACCCACGCAAGTACGTACGCACACACAGTCACACGCACGCACACACACACACACACAGACACACACAAACACACACAAACACATACAGACACACAGACACACAGAAAATTTAAATTCACATGCTATTAAAAAACTTTGCAAAATTTTTCCACGGATTTCTATACCATTAACATATAAATTGAGATTTTATTAAAATGAAAATTATCCGCCACAATGTGTTTTTGTTTATTTTCTTAGTCATTAGTGTGTGACCTGCCTAAAAAACTATATTCGGAGAGTTTTATGACGTGTAATGAAACGTACCAATCAATTCGTTCATACCATGACAGAATAACACAGAATCGTCATAAAACAAATGTAACTGTGACCTTTTTTCTTTTAAAACAGAAACAGTATAAGACTTATGAGTCAGAGCGACGATGTTTTTGTACTGATTATACTTTTTATGTCGTAGCAACGCCAAAATAGTGTTGAGATATTAGAAAATATTTAATAATGAAAATGATGTTTAATTTTTTGTTTTTTTTTAATTTTAGAAATTTTTTTGTTATTTTTTTAAATCTTTCAATAAAATTGATTTTTAAGTTTAATGTCTTTATATATTTAATCAAGATTTTTTCCTTAATATGTTAAAAAATATTCAAAAAAATTGAAGATTTAATTGACAAGTTACAACAGAAAACATGACCCTACCGTTCAAGTAAACTTTTTCTGCTGACATTTGAATTAACAACGAAAGCAAATGCACTTTCTTCTAAAATAAACTTGTTTTATGCTTTGTCTCGCATGATCAGTCTAACTATTGATGTTTATGATGTTTTTTTATAAGTAAAAGTGTGGAAAACAGTTATTCCAATAAATCTAAAGTGGATTTACGTTTAGATTACGGAGGTTGTTTCCCGGATTCACATTTTTTCTGTTTATAATTTTCCGCAAAATGAGTCAAAAGAATTATGAAACCCATCTTATTGGGCCTTTTATTGCGCGCTTTCAGTAATACGACCCTCTCGAATCTAATTATTCACCGGCAACACCTACCAGCAATGACAGCTGCGACTTCTTTTGGGCAAATTCTTAAAACAATAGAAACGTGTGACCTAAAGCGAGTCGAAGTATATCATTCGTGTTCTAGTGCTGCTTGACCGTTCAGTGCTGCACTGCACCGGAGCATCAGAGTTCTTATCATTTTCGAATATTTTATCAATAAATTTGAATAAAAATGTCATGTGTTCTTGTTCACACTAATTTGTTTTTTCTAAACGTATTAAAAGCGTCAAAATAGGTGCAAAAATGCTGCAAGCTAAAATAATTTAAAGAAATTTTAAGGTAAAATATTTTTGAAATCACATTAATACATTTGCTTTATCTTTTTTTAAAGCTAATATTTTATGAATCGGCGGTCCGGAATTTCATTATTTTAAAATAACTAAAGCTCCAGAGTTTTATATTTTAGAATAAAACATTTTTATTCAAACTATTTTGTCTTCCATAACAGTGTGCGAGTTAATGCGATCTTTTATTTTACTTTTTAGCTATAAAAACTTTTGGTACAACGAGTCACAATCACGTTCATTTTATATTGCTTTTGACGTATTTTGATATGTAGTGAAATATTTCTTCCTCTTTCTTTTGTGGTTTTGACCGTTGGTGGTTCGTGTTTGATTTTGTGTGGGGACAATGCACCTAGTCAAAGTCATCTTTATTAATACTATTATGGAGAGGTGAAAATCACACCTGTATTCTCTTTCATTACCCTCAGTAATCC
>JASAMX010028408.1:0-15502 GCA_030248175.1 Microlaimidae sp. YZB2_3
CAATTAATACCGCTATAATGTCTACCCTGTGGCGAAAATCCTTGCAACCCCAACTTAATCTTATAAATTGATTAAAACCTAGCATATGACTCTAGGTTTTATTTTACCGCTACTTTTAAAAATTTAAAAAATAATTGCATGAATAACTGTATTTTTCATACAGTTTCAGTCCAAGGTGCATAAAAGGCTTTATTTGCCAATTTTAAGTTTCAGTCTTATTGTTAATTTTATTGGAACATTTAAGAGAAGAACTTTGTTTAGCAATATTATGGGATATTTATCTTACTTCATAAAATTTGAGCCAAAAGCTCGTATTTAAACTGTGGTTGGTCTATTTGATCTTCTTCTGGCAATCGTGTACAACGCTGTAAGAATTAGAACTATAGCCACCACGTCTGTCTGTAGCAGACAAGATATCTATAAAACTCAAGTTATAGTTTTATTTAAAGTCTTTTTAATAACTAATAGGAAGTATTTCAGTATAAGAACGAGGTGCCGTAATTGAAAAAAATCGTTCTTACCTGCTCATACCTGCCTCTATCGCCAATTTTGCTGCCTCCTACCTGCCTCTGACGTGCCTCCTACCTGCCTTTATTCTAAATTAACCTTTTTCCACTTTATTTGCAACATGCGTTTGAGATAGTTTTAGCTGCCTTAACTGCTTCCAAACCTGTGTATGCTTCAACATAAGAGGCAGTGCCACCTGCCTCCTACCTCAATTGAAGCAGTTTTACCTGGCTTTAACCTACCTCATACCTGCCTCAAAGGCGGTTGTACCTGCCTTCTACCTGCCCCCAGTCTTCTGGAGGTAGCTTCAACAGCCATCCTTATCGGGGTATTGACCAGTTTTTTAATAAAATTTTTGATTTCTCAAACCATCTAAAATGTTTATCCAAACTTTTAATTATATTTAATCAAACTTATATAATTGGTTCTTTTAAATATTTTTCTTCAAATACACAACCCTTTTTTCTTGTAAAAAATGCACATTGTTAATGTTTAAATTATAATTTTCTTTAAACAAAGACAATTTTTAAACAAATGCTGTCTATTTAATCTCCGTCTACCTAATCGTCCGTCTACCTAATCTCCGTCTACCTAATGTAGCGTTACCCTTTGAACGCACAATTGCCATGTAAGGCAGGTGCCAACTGACTTAGGCAATTTTTTTGTACATACCATAGTAAAAAAAATTAAAATTCGTGTATTTCCAAGCGTGTTTTTTGTGTCAAAAACACAAATTGAATCTTTTGACATTTTGTTTATCCCTTTTTGTTTTCTATCATGTCTTTTAATTTTTTATTTCTTGACTCACTGATTTTAACTTCAACAAAGAGTTTGGTTTGGAGGTAGTTGGAAGGCTTTTTTTTTTCAATTTTCTCAAAATATGGGGAGTTTAATTTTTCTATTAAAACTCAAGAATAAAAGATAATTTAAACCGCTTGGATAGAGTTTTTATATGAAAGTCATGAATAAAAAAGTTTTAAAAAACCTGATGATTTTTGGTGCAAAAAGTGTCTTTATTACCCGATCGATCAACTAGAGTAATTTATTTTTATAGTTTTAAATTAAGTGTGTTAAGATCTTTCAAGGAGTTTGAAAGTGGCTAGATAAGTTATAATACTCGCATAGCTAAAAATGATGCGAAAAAACTTGAAATTTGGTGGCAGAGAATAGTAATTAAGAAAAACAGAGAGTGCTAGTGTTGTTTAAAAATGTCAGAAAAAGTTGAAAAACAAAATCCATAAAAATTCCATTGGGCTCAGCCTTGTGAGCTCAACTCAGTTTCTAATTTAACAAACCGAATGGGCATCACGTCAAACGTTTAGAGTTGTATTTTAAAAGTATTTTACATTCCAAACTACCTAGATGACTTTCCAACTTCTGATTTATGTTATTTATTACAATAGAAAAAAAAGGGTTGTGTATTTGAAGAAAAATATTTAAAGAACCAATTATATAAGTTTGATTAAATATAATTAAAAGTTTGGATAAACATTTTTGATGGTTTGGATCAAAATTTTGTTAAAACTGGTCAATACCCCGATAAGGATGGCTGTTGAAGCTACCTCCAGAAGACTGGGGGCAGGTAGAAGGCAGGTACAACCGCCTTTGAGGCAGGTATGAGGTAGGTTAAAGCCAGGTAAAACTGCTTCAATTGAGGTAGGAGGCAGGTGGCACTGCCTCTTATGTTGAAGCATACACAGGTTTGGAAGCAGTTAAGGCAGCTAAAACTATCTCAAACGCATGTTGCAAATAAAGTGGAAAAAGGTTAATTTAGAATAAAGGCAGGTAGGAGGCAGCAAAATTGGCGATAGAGGCAGGTATGAGCAGGTAAGAACGATTTTTTTCAATTACGGCACCTCGTTCTTATACTGAAATACTTCCTATTAGTTATTAAAAAGACTTTAAATAAAACTATAACTTGAGTTTTATAGATATCTTGTCTGCTACAGACAGACGTGGTGGCTATAACTCTAATTCTACACGTTGTACACGATTACAGAAGAAGATCAAATAGACCAACCACAGTTTTGATACAAGCTTTTTATTCAAATCTTCTGGAGTAAGATAAATATCCCATAATATTGCTAAACAAAGTTCTTCTCTTAAATGTTCCAATAAAACTAACAATTAGACTGAAACTTAAAATTGGCAAATAAAGCCTTTTATGCACCTTGGACTGAAACTGTATGAAAAATACGGTTATTCATGCAATTATTTTTTAAATTTTAAAAGTAGCGGTAAAACAGAACCTAGAGTCATATGCTAAGATTTAATCAATTCTGAGATTAATTTGAGATTAAGGATTTTCGCCACAGGGTAAACATACTAGCGGTATTAATTGGATAGTCTAGCTTAACGGATTTAATGAGACTAAAACTTAATCTCAGGATTAAATTGTCATTAATCTAAGATTTGCAAAACAAAAACCGCAAATTTTTAAATAACCTCTAAAGGTGGTTTGAAAATTTGGATAAATTAAAAAAATAACCTGCCAGAGTGACAACTCAATCTGAGATCAAAATTTAATCTCAAATTAAATATAAATCCGTTAAGCGGCGTTATCCAATTGATACCGCTAGTATGTTTACTGTGTAACAAAAATTGATAATCTTAAATTAGCCTTAGAATCGATTAAACCTTACACATACAACTCCTGGTTATAAAGGGTTTTTGAAAACCAATTCGTTTTTTAGAGAAAATAAATTCTGAAGTAAAGCTATAATAAACTAAAATGTAATATTAACCTTAAATCTATATTTAATAAATTAAATAAGTTAATAAACTAAATTAAAAGATTATTTACTTCCACTTCAGTCTAATTATACTCCTGAATTTTTATTTAAAAAATCAATATACAGCGTTCTTCAGTGCAATATTTGTCAGCTTTACCAATAATTTTTGTCGTCAAAAAAACTGCTTATACGGAGTTCTGTTGCAGTTTTTTTTTAATATTTAAAAACAAATCTCAATTACAAGTTTTTTAAAACAGAAAATTTTTGATATAAAGCCAATTAATTTTATTACGCGGCCTGAAGTACGTAGAAAATACAGCTAGAATAAACATTAAATGTTTTAAATTTCGTTTTAATTTAAACATAGCGAACTGAGTCAGTTCATTTTGTAATTTACATAAGTTGAGCCAAAATCTTATACAAAATCTCTAGTATTTATTCTATAAGAATATATTAATATAAAAACATAGGTAAAAAACATATATTATGACAGAAAGTAATTTTTTCATGATTTCTTAATATAATATAGTATAATTTTCTTAGTATAAGTTTTTTGTCATCTTTTTTATTTTAACCATTTTAAGTATTAGAAAATAGATTTGAAATGAACTGCTGGCATTAATCCAACAACATTCAGTATTTAAGTAATGTCGCTTCCTGGTGGAATTCAAAAGTATACATGCTGTGTGCGGGGTGAAATCCGTTGTGGGTTTTTGCACTGCTTATTATTGTTTAAAAAAATGGTTATTAAGTAAGGTTCTTGCTTTAACAAAAAAATAATAAAATAAATACATCAAGTAAATACATAGACAGGAAAAAGGTTTTGTGAGAAAGCTGTATTTTTGTTCTAATTAGGGTAGTGCATTTAATTTCGGCACTTTTCCCAATTGGGCATTTTTGATTTTGGACTATATCTTTGGTAATCCTGGACGGAATACGACGTTTGATAGCTCAAATGAGAGCTAATTATATGTAGATGACTGTCGTCAGCTTTTTATTTGTTATGTTATGATATTTTTATGTGAAATTGTGTAATTTACAAAAAATAAAATTGTTACTCGTTTTTGGAACATGGGCATTTCATGATTACGCACTTAAAAATTCAACTGTCCTGGTAAAATTTAGTGTAATTTCCGAATTTTTTGTCCCCGTGGTTCTACGTTGCGTCTGTGGTAAGCAATCGTTTTAAAATAAAATAGTGTAATTTTGGCACACATATTGCTGTAGGTAAAAACGGGTTGAATTAAGTGGTCGGGTGTTAAATTGTAGTTGTAAATAGTTAAAAGACAACGTTGAAATGTGTAGGGGTCATAGCACTTCACTTAAACTCGATTAAGGGTTTTTTTTTAAAAAGTGCCGAAATTAAATGCACTTTTTTCCCAAATTTAGCTTTTTCCCAAATCCCAAATCCCACTTTTAGCTGTAACTTTTTGCCAGTTACACGTTAAACAACAAATAGAAGCTTAAATTAAAGAAAACTGTCTGTAGATAATGGTAGGCTTTTAAATTTTTGAAAATGATGATTTTTTGACTGAGAAACAATCAATTGTTTGTAAAGTGCCGAAATTAAATGCACACATTTAATTTCGGCAATTTTCCATTTTTTAAAACACTGATTTAATTAAGTAAAAAAACAACTTTTGTGTACATTGAAACTTTTATGTCGCAACGTAGTATCTTAAAAGCTTTAAAATGAGCTATCAAACATAAAAATCGGGCCATACAATAAAAAGTTACATCGGAAAAACGAAAAAGTGCCGAAATTATATGCACTACCCTATAGTATTTTAAACATTCTGAGCGCACAAATTTAATTCGCTCTTTCATGTACCCATTTATTTTTACGAGGTCAACTGGTGGTATGTTTTTTATTGCATTAATTATGTGTATTTTAAAATTTCCCAATTAAAAATTACACAAACATTTAGCCAATAGTTCATCACCTATATTCTTAGTTTTCTTATTAAACAATAATCAATAATTATTTAGAACTACAAGAAATGTTTCGGAATTCACATTCTTAACTTTCATGGTTCAAACTGCACGTGAGTATTTTTTGTGAAAGAAAATATTTTTTAAGTTTAAGTAATAACTGCTGGATACAATCAAGAAAAACTTAATTTAAAAGTAAAACTTTATAGAAAATTTTATCTTCACTAAACTGTGGGTGGATTGTAACAAATTGTTAAAATACTTTAAAGTAATTTTTGACAATATAAGCTCACATTTTTAAAAAAAAAACGAGCGAAAATAATAATTTTTTTAAGGATGTCTATGTCTAAAATTTAACATTTAGCTGCTTTGGCGTCTTCTTCTGCGTAACTTTAGACGCGTTTTTTTAACCCGACAAAATTAAAATATTAATAAAAAATACAAATATAACAGGGAGACCTGTGCATGGTCTGGAAATGCTCCCCTCGAAATTTTAGTGGCTGTACCCCCTCCCCCGCTTTATTGCCCAATCCCCGCTCCGCCCAAAAATAAAAAAGTTCCCAAAACTTATGGCGCCATTTTTGACCAAGTGCAACGCCATCATCGCAAAATTTTTGCTGTTTCTGGCCTATTTTAATGTTTTTTTAAAGACATTGTAGACCTATTTTTACTTAAATTTTGTCTTTTTTGTCCCTTTTTTTCCTTTTTTTTTCTTTTTTTCTTATTTTTTGTCGTCCTTCACTGCTTGCTACACCCCGTTTTATCCCCCCTTTCAAAAAAGTGAACCTTCCTGCCGCTTCTTCGTTTTAGAATTGTCCCCTCCAAAAGAAAAACCCAGGGGAGGGGGAGCAGTCTACAAGTCTGGTCATTACTAACAGAGTTTAAAATATCGTATTTTATTTTTTGGTAGTTAAATCCTCAAACAGAAAATAAAAAATTGATATAAAAATGACAATTTGTTGTTAATACTTTGTACTAAAAATAGTTAATTATAAAAATATGGCATCTACTGCTAATCTATTTTATATTTAATTAAAAATTTAAAAATTCAAATAAATTCGTTTTTTAATTAAAAAAAGCTTGCATCACTCAGTTTACTTAAGAATTTTTTAATTAGTGCATTTTTATTTATTTTTTTTGCATTCTGCAAATTTGTTTTGAAACTATAAAAATAAAAACATCTAAGAAAATAAAAGTTTATCCTGAGGCCTATTTCATAAAAATTGCTTGTAATTAATTTACAGCTGTAAATTAATAAACGCATATTTTTCTTTATATTTTAATAAATATACTTTTATTTAAAAGTATATTAATAAAATGGCACTTAGAATTAAAAAAATTACATGTCTGTAAATTCCGCGAATTCCACAGTTACGTACGTATTTTTTTAAATAATAAAATAAGAAGAAATTAAATGCGTTTATTAATTACAAAAACCTTTATGAAATAGGCTCCTGGATAAACTTATAATCATTTCAATTTGCTTGCTCACTGGAAACTTATTATAACTTATTTATTCTAGTTTCAAGTTATATTTAGTTCTTAGAATTCAAAATATAACGCAATAATCTATTTTTTAATTTAAAAAAAACTAATTCTTTTTAATTGTAAAAGAATGAAATCATGGGCGTGAAACCAAATCGGCAAAAATTTTAGTGCTGCAGAACCATACAAAAAACACGTTTAAATTTTTTACAAATCATAAAAACTCGTAATGCAAAAAAATATAAAAAAATATCTGTTTTTGTGTTTCTCATGTAAGTTTAATTACACTTATTGCAGCTATAATTTCCTGCAACAGCAGATCAAATCAAGTTCAGCGCACCAAGGAATATCGAGGCTATTGCTATGTGCTAAGTGATACCAGTTTGATGCCTCAAACTGCGGAGAATAAGTGTTTTAACTCCGGAGGTTTTCTTGCTCATACCACTGATATTGATATCCAAAATGAAATTTCAAAAATGACACTTCTGATTGGGGTAACACAATTTCGATTGTTATGATTGTTACTGTTACATTGTTATATTGCAATTTGATATGTTATAAATTTTTTATAAATTTATTTTGTTAAATGGATAAAATGATTTTATTATGCGGTAAATTATTATGCTTCAAATATTCCATAAAATTAATGATATTCTATTGGCACTTAGTAGTTCTCACTAAAAAATAATTTCCTTCTATAAGTATACTTTGTGGTATTCAAATACCTAAATATTCAAAAAAATTTATTAATTTCTGTTTTTCAACAAACGTAATTAAACGAATTTCTCTCGCTCAAAAGCACTCAGTATGATTTCTTTATATACAGCAGAATGGTTTGGGGAAAAAATCGCCTGTGGCAAAGGCAAAAAAAAAACACCCGTGTGCGCAAAGCGAAAAAAATTACCCAAAAAAAAACAAATTACAAATATTATGCACCGGCGTCTATTATTTACGTTATTAGTATCGTGTATAAAGTTTTAGCTCAGAGTTTTTAAAGATTAAACGTTATTTTTATGAGACGTAGGGATTGTACGCCAAGCGTTAATAATATATTTTATCCAAAAAAAAATCTATGAAACTTGTAGATGGCCCTATCAACTGCGGCTTTTTTTATGTAAATTACTATACAAAACCTTGTCAATGCTGGTTTGCTAGGATTTAAAGATTCCAAATACAGTTATAGAAACTTTGAAAGGTCCTGCGTTAAATAGTTAAACGATTTAACGATTATAACTAGCATTGAAAAATGCTCAAAGAATAGACAGGCAAATGACCTGATTTGTCCCCAGGCTTATGTTTAGACAGAAAAGATGTGGACTAGTCTGAAATAAACTCTATGTGAACAATAGGAAATTCGCATTTGGTTTGGCCAGCTGCCCACTGAAAACAAATTCTACCATATAATAATGATTTGTTTACACGTTGAACTAATCACACAGCACTTTTGCATCTTTTTAGTTTGATGAAATGTCAATTAAAAAAATCATATTCACAGCAATCTTTGACTAGCACGGAATCGCCACTTATGTAATTAGAAGGTTATATTTGTATGTGTAAGAAACAACTATAAACTTAAAAAAGTGGCCATTTCCCGCTTGTCAAAGTTTGCTGTGAGTATGATTTTTCAGGTGAAATTTCATCATACTGAAAAAATGCAACAGTTTTGTGTAATTAGTTCAATGTATAAACAAATCATTATCATATTGTAGAAATTTTTATTCAGTTGGCAGCTGCCCAAACCAAATACAATTTTGCTATAGTTCAAATAATGTCCATCTCAGACTAGTCCACATCTTTTCTGTCTAAACATACGCTCAGTGAAAAATCGCCCCTTTTTTGCTCTATTCCTAGAGCATTTTTCAAGGCTAATCTATCACTTTTTTTAATCAAATACAAAAAGTTGCTGAATAAATTATAGTTTTAAACGCGCAATGGCATATGTTTATAATCATTTCGTTATCGAGATATAATTTTTTAACAATTTTAATATTATCAATAGAACACGTCATTCATCAATAAAAAGTAGCTTCCAAGCAAATAATTGCGCAATTTTCTATACTTTTAAAAGAGCCCATGTTTCTTTCTGATCAATCAGTAACGAAGAAGGAATATCGATTTTAAAATATAAGCGTTTGAAAACTAATATCTATATGATAATGAGCCAATAGTCTTTCTGTCCTGTCCAAGCCTGTCAATATGTCTGTCCGGTTTTTTTGGCAGATGCAGAGCCTTCCTTCCCTCTGTAAAATTTCAATTTTCAATTAATTTTTCACTGTAAAAGTTGTCCCCTCCTCCTTCCAAAATTCAAGCAAAAAAATTATTCATTAAAGATAGGTTATTTTTTTAGTAAAAATAGAACGTAATCAAAAATTTTCCACCTCACACAAAAACTTCTTTATCTCTCTTTCTCAGTTTAAAAATCCACTGTCGGGGAGTAGCCTTATAGGTCGTTTATAATAATCAGCGCGCCCTGAGCGCGCAGAAAAATCACACACCCTCATTCTTGTTTTTGACAGACATCGCCCCAAAATTATCTTTGTTCTCAGTTTTCAACAATAAATTTTTTTCCTGATCCGTTGAAAAATCGTCAAAGCTATAAACACTGAGAATAAAGTTGGAGTTTTAAACATTGTGAATAAAGTTTTGTGACTTATTTTCCTTTAAAAATAAAAAAAAGAATTTGTTTCATTTATCGTAAGAGTTTAAAAATGAACAAATTCAATTTAATTACTTTAAATATTAAAAATGTTGTTTTATTTATCAGATAGGTATAACTGATATTTTTTTGTCTTTAAAGCCATAAGATCTCTCTGGACAGTTTTCACTTCACTGCGTTCAATAAAAAACCAATTGAAATACAGAACAAAAATTATTTTTTGCTTACATAAAATGTATTTTATTATTTATTGTAATTATAGAGCATTATAATATTTTAAAATATCCCAATGACAAAAATTTGAATGAGCGGCAAAAAGTAAAAAAGTAGGAAACAAATGCAGTTTAAATATTTACAAATAATTTTTTTGTTTTGATTTTATTAAAAAAATTATAATAAATTTAAAATAAATATTGATATTAAATAAAAAAAATGTGACAATGAAAATAAGTTCACGTTAAGAATCGATCTCTCCACCTCAAAGATTTTAACAGGGGCAGTCGAGGAACTGCTCTATCCAACTACCTTTGTCCCCCTACTGCAAATTAGCAGCAAACAGGGTCAGAGAACGCAATAATATCTTACAAGCGCTATCTGGATTCAACTGGGAACAGGACAAGAAAACGTTGTTACTTACCTACAATCCTATTGGAAGATTGGTTGTGGAATATGCTGCTCCTATTTGGGCCCCCACCATCAGCGAATCTAGCTGGAAAAAACTCGAAGTTGCACAGAACAAAGCTCTGAGAGTCATCACTGGTTATAAAATGTCTTCAATACATCATCTTCACCAGGAAACCAAAAAAGATTTCGAAGAAGAAGGAACACGCAACAATGATATTGAAACAATGCCTGATAAATTATTTTGACAATAACCATCCTGGACATAAACATCTTTAAGCAAAAGCAACACCTAGAAACATGAAACGAGATCCCGTCAACACCAATTGACCATTGGTTGAGAATTTAATCGTTGGTGTCGCCAACAATAAAAAACTCAAAAAGGCAAATGTCATACACAAACAGACCGTAGCCTCAGCGATTGCTACATTTGCTCCGAATCCAGTACTGAGACGTCACCCACCAGAGATAGATAGTTCTGAAATAGACCTTCCAAGATCCAGCAAAATGACATTATTGCAGCAGAGGTCTGGATACTGCAGACTCCTAAACTCTTATCAACACAGGATCGACAGAAACATTCCAGACCCGCGCCCACATTGTATGAAGGGCCTCCATGACACCAAACACCTGTTCAGCTGCGCAGCTGAACTCATGGCGCTGAGACCCAAAGACCTATAGCAACAACCTAATGACGCCGCCATATTTTTAAATCCCCTCAGAACCCCAGAAGGATGAACAAGATGGGTTAACCAAAACAACATCTGACAACGCCACACAACCGTCTGCTCAACTTTTTTAAAAGAGGTTTATGAACTCACGTCCCTTATTAAACCTAAAATATGCACACACAACAAATTAACAACATGAGAGCTATTATGGCAGTTTAAAAATCATATATTTCAATAAAAACATACTATTTGGACCCTTAAATTTCACCAAAATAAATTAAATTCACGTTTCGCCGCAATTTTGAAAAAAATAACCCCCATTTTTTATAGAAAATCGTATATTAAACCATAAATACTAAAATATTTTCTTTAATTTTTACTTACGTGAAAAAGGGTAATGGTGCCTCTTTATTGCAAGTTTTTTTCTAATAAATGCTAGGTAGTAAATATTTGTAAGGGTTTTAAAAAAATTCCGTTGCAATTTGATTTTTAATTTCAATTATTTCAACTACTATCAATAATATAATGAATGTTCACTTGATAATTGTAATATTTCTGCTTTTTTAACACTCATATTAATTTTTTATGGAAATATTTCTGTATTTCGTGAGATCTCAAATGCCAAAAATTGCGATTTTCCATACCTAAGAAAACTGTCCGGAGAGTCCTTAAAGTTAAATATTAAAATTTACTACAGAAAGTATATTTTATGAAAAGTATATTTTATTGTATATTTTGTGAAAAGGTGGAATTAAAAAAAAATTCTGCGTTCTTATTTGTTTTAAAAAAAACGTCATTACAGCACAATTTTAACTGGTCCCCTCCAAGCCCTGTGCCAGGTGGGGGGCAGGGGGGCCATGCCCCCCCCCTTTCAGGGTTGG
Source organism: Microlaimidae sp. YZB2_3 (assembly GCA_030248175.1). Taxonomy (NCBI): domain Eukaryota; kingdom Metazoa; phylum Nematoda; class Chromadorea; order Desmodorida; family Microlaimidae; species Microlaimidae sp. YZB2_3. The sequence goes on from JASAMX010028408.1 coordinate 11,486, forward strand.
TCGGGGTAAAAATTTACGAAGGGGGAGGTGGATCCAGGGGTGGGGGGATGTGAAAGGGAAGGTAACTCCATCATGACCCCTGCTTCTTCCTACCTCCTTTCTTGTGGTATGCTAAAAATGATTTCTACCTGATTACCTGCTTTGAATTGAATGTAAATAGGTATTTTTAATCCCCAATTTCGCTCATTTTTAATTCTAAATCAAAAAAATCGCCTCGGGCGGCTAGAAGGAACACCCCATACCCCCGCCGTGGAGCTTCGCGTCCGCCTGGTTTCGCTGTGGGGCGCAAAATGCGGCGCTTTGCGCCGCATTTATCTACTGTTTTAATATTTCTAGAGTCTGGCCCCCTCCTTTCGAAAATCTTGGCACAGGCTTTGGTACCCTCATGTCTGCATTCTAATTTTCAGCGTCAGCCAGATATAATTCAACCATAAGTTTTTAATTAAAAAAACACAAAAAATAGATTTTTTTTAAATATATATAAATCATATTAATTATTATGAATAATAATGTTATTTTATAATTATTTAAAAATGTTTTAGTTAAGAAACTATTTTAAAGCAATAATAATTTCGTGATAAAATGAATATTGGCGCTTAAATAAAATTTGAACTTTCCCACTTTCATTGTCCAACAAGATGATATAGGGTAGTGCATTTAATTTCAGAACTTTTCCAAATTGGGAATTTTTGATTTTGGGCTATATCTTTAGTAATCCTGGACAGAATACGACGTTTGATAGCTCAAATAAGAGCTAATTATATGTAGATGACTGTCGTGAGCTTTTTATTTGTTATGTTATGATATTTTCATGTGAAATTGTGTGATTTATAAAAAATAAAATTGTTACTCGTTTTTGGAACATGGGCATTTCATGATTACGCAATAAATTGGTTTAAAAATTAAACTGTCCTGGTAAAACTTAGTCTATTTTCCGAATTTTTAGTCCCCGTGGTTCTACGTTACATCTGTGGTGAGCAATCGTTATAAAATAAAATAGTGTAATTTTGGCCCACATATTGCTGTAGGTAAAAACGGGTTGAATTAAGTGGTCGGGTGTTAAATTGTAGTTGTAAATAGTTAAAAGACAACGTTGAAATGTGTAGGGGTCATAGCACTGCACTTAAACTGGATTAAGGGGGTCCTTTTAAAAAGTGCCGAAAATAAATGCAATTTTTTCCCAAATTTTGCTTATTTTGTTACCATTTGGCATTTTAGCTGTAACTTTTTGCCAGTTACACGTTGAACAACAAGTAGAAGCTTAAACTAAAGAAAACTGTCTGGAGATAATGATAGGCTTTTAAATTTTTGAAAATGACGATGTTTTGACTGAGAAACAATCGATTGTTTGTAAAGTGCTGAAATTAAATGCACACATTAATTTCGGCAATTTTCCATTTTTTTAAAAACTGATTTAAATAAGTAAAAAACAACTTTCGTACAGTGAAACTTTTATGACGCAACGCAGTATCGTGAAAGCTTCAAAATGAGCTATCAAATATGAAAATCGGGCCATACAGTGAAAAGTTACATCAGAAAAACAAAAAAGCGCCAAAATTAAATGCACTACTCTAAATAAACAATTTTAATACATCATCTGTTTTTTTTTGGAATCCACCCCAAGTGGATTTTTAAAACCAAAAAGGTTGTGTGTTGTGTTGAATGTTATGTGGGATTATTTTTTGCTTACCTGTTTACTCATAAATTTTATTGTCTTTTGTGTAAATCTAAATTACTATTGGGTTAATATATCTTACGTCATCTAAAATTTATATAAAATTCAAGTACAAAGAGAAAGCAAAGTTTGCAAGAAATCAGGAAAAACTGCAGTAAAATGACAAAACATAATCACACCAAAAGTTTAGATACATTTGTAAACCCTAACCCATCAGCACCATTAAACTTTTTTGAATAAGCTTCCAAACGCGTAAGCTTGCAACATACGTTTGTAAAACATAAATTAACTTAAGAATAAAATTTTTTATGTGTACACAACTTTTTAAATTTTGACTATATTATATAATATGTCCAGCCGTCGCATAAGTATTGTTAAACATAAAGAACTGGCAAAAAACCAATGAAATATGGAGATCAGTTAATTATTAAAGGTGTGATAAAGTATTATTTCACATTAGAAATTTAAATTATTAATTCCACTAAGAGTTCAATATAAGTATATATTTATCTAAAACATTAACTACTTAACCACCTACTTAACTGCTTACCACTTAACTACCTAGTTTGAAAATTCTAAGTAGTTAACTACCTACTTACTACCTACTTGTAATTTTATTTAACTACTTAACTACCTACATATAATTTTTAAAGTAGTTAACTACCTACTTAACTACCTATTTTGACTTTTGGCTATCTATCACAATACTAATGTACCGGCATTTAAACAACTAGGCAAATCATTTATGTACAATAAAAATAATAAAGGCCCTAAACAACTGCGTTGAGGCGCATACGATTTTACAGAGACATAACTTCAATAATTATTGTCAACAACTACACATTGTTGCCTGTTATATAAGAAGTTTCTTATTCAACCAAGCACTTCATATCCAAAGCCATAGCCTTGCAACTTTGTCAGTAATTTTTTGTGACACACGCTATCAAGGTCTTAGAAAAATCAACACATACTATATCTACTAACTTTTTATTATCTAATGCCAGAGTCTAATCATTTAAACGCTTTAAAAGCTGTAATCTCATTAAATGATTTTTTAAGGAACCAAATTGATCAGATAAAATTAGATTATGCGCAAATAAATAAGCCGTCATAGCGTTACAAACTATTGACTCCATAACTTTACATAGATTACAACATAGTGAAATAGGACAATAGTTAGGGCCCATTCACACCTGTTCCCAGTTCCCAGATTCCAGTTCCCAGATCCCAGAAACAGCAAAAATAAGTGTTTACACCTGTTTCCCAGATACCAAATCCCAGTTCCCAGAAAGACTTGGAGCGGTGCCCCAACTTCTGGAAAAAAATTAAGGGAAAGCGAGCAGAGAAGCGTCTTCGCGCATATATCACATGCACTAAGTGCACTCATACGACTTTTTTATGTAATAGTTTTGATAATTTTGTTAATTAAGGACACATATCAGCTGCACAATATTGATTTTTTTCAAAACTTTTGTGCGCAATTATTATAACGCTTCACTTTTTTGTTCTGTTTCTTCAAGCGTGTGTACGAATATGGAACGAAAATTGTTGTTTTTAAAACAAAACAATGCTATTACGATATTTTTAAACAAATTTAAATAAATTTTAGTTTAAAAAAAACTAATTTATAGCATCAAAACTTTTTTAAAATATCAATTTATAAAAGTGATAAAACTTTACGTTTTATTAAACTAGACTTGGTCTTTAGCATTTTTTTGATAATTTAATTTAGCACCTAAAAATTGTTTTTAAAATATTCTTTATTTGGGTTTTTAACAATTATTTTGTATTTGTACGTACAATTCTACAACGCTTCTGAGGTATGATTTTTAATTAAACGCTTTGCTTTGTTTTGTTGTTTTGTGTTGCTTAAAGCGGGCACAAATATAATACAAAAGTCGTTGTTTTTTACCAAAAGCATTGCTAAAACAATTTTTAAACAAATTTAAAAGGTTAACAGTTTTTTATAGTCTAAAAAAATTAATTTATATTATCAAACTAATTGTAAATTATTAATTTATTCATAAAAGTAAAAAAAAATTTGTGTTTTAATACAGTAAATTTTTTTATTAATTATTTAATTTAGAACATTTAAAATTCGTTTTAAATATTTTTTTTTCTGTTTTAAACGAATATTTCGTGATATACCTTCGGTCTTAGGCGCGTTATTTGACTAAAACAACTCCAGCGCGCGGGAGTTTTTATCCTGATAAACAAACAGGTGTGAACGGGCCTTTCTGGGATCTCCCATAAGTTTTTACCCTGATAAACAAATAGGTGTGAACGGGCCGTTTCTGGAATCTGGGAACTGGGATCTGGGTACTGGGATCAGGTGTGAATAG
>JASAMX010028411.1:0-47327 GCA_030248175.1 Microlaimidae sp. YZB2_3
GTATTGATGATTTGTGCTCTATTTCTAATTCCATTTTTATGGATATCTGTAAGAAATTATATCCTATAAAACTACATCTAAATCAAAAAGCCACATTTCGTAGAAAAGGTGGTCACTTGGATATTTAAATGGAAGTTATTCAATAACAAACAAAGACAGAAATTTTTAAAAAGCAGATGTTTTTAATTTTGAAATAGTTCGGTTTGTAAATTATGAAAGTAATACATCAAAATCAGTTAAATTTGATGTATTTTATTCCTAATCAATACGGATCGCAAATATTAATATTAAAATTAAATAATATAATGTTTGTAATCCTGGTAATAAAGACAGAAATGTATAAAACGGCTTTATTCTCGACGTTTCAACCGGATAAAACACAGGCCTTCATCAGGAACGCTCCCATTTAAACAGAAATTGTTCAGTGTTAATATCCTTTATGAAGTTATAACGTTATAGAATCACTTTTAGTCAATTAGTGCTCATGAAAAAAGGAAATCTTTAATTCACTGGATATTAGATTTATTTTTCGCAAGCACTAATTGGCTAAAGGGAATTCCATTAGCTCCTTCCACAACCATTCCCACAGAGCAACACATATATGACGTGATTACAAATACTATATGACCTTTTGAGGGTCCTTAAAATCCTGAAGTGAACAAAATTATTCTAATAAATATACTTCCAATATTTTATTTTATTTACAGCTTTTGTACAATATATAATATTATACAAAAATACTTCAAAGGTGCAGGTGTACTAATTCATGATATATGTTTTAAGGTTGTTTGTTGGGTGTCTGGTAAAGATTTTCACAACAACAATTTTGAGGGGTGGTATATTCCTCCAACCTCCTCCCCTGCCCGCCTATGCACACAGCTATAAAATTAATTAATGTTTTTGCATATGGCCAAAATATCATGTACAATACCGGCTAAGAGAAATACCTAAGCCCATTTTTGCCCGCAGCTTTTTTTCTAAGGATAAGCGAAATTAGAAATCATTCTAAACTTAATCTAATAAATGCGCGGCAAACGTCTCACTTGAATTTTAGGTTTTTCTTAGGCTTAGTAAAACGTAGGCTTTGACTAAAGCTGCGGAGGTAATTTTGCAGAGGTGTTTTCTGGCACCTTTGTCTTTAAGAAAAATAAACACTTAAAAGCGAAATCATAAAATTTTTTTAACTTTTTAATATAAAAAAACATTAGTTATTTGTTCTTTTTGCAAAAAAAAATAAAAATAAAATTTTAGGACCAAAAACAAAACAATTTGTAAACAAAAATTTTGCGGTTGTGTACTTTTTACCAGTGTTCGCAGTTATAAAACAAAAACAAAAAAAAAAACGGAAAAAATTCCCTCGCGGAAATTTTTCCCAAGAACACCGCTTGATATATTGTTTTTAAATGCGATTTTTCAAAAAAATTCTAATAAACGGTTTTTAACAAAAGTTAACAGAACCAATGGTACTTAAAAGCCCAAATTTCATTTTTGATTCAATTTTGAAAAGTATTAGATGAATAATACCATTTAAAAAAATTACTGTTTTAAAAATGATGTTTGGTATTGGATTTATGGTGTGTTTTAGAACATTTTTAATATTACAAAATGTACAATTTAATGAAAACTTTAGTAATAATCTTATTGGGTTTACTACAAGGAAATAAAAAGCCAAAAAGTGTTATAAAAAACTACTAAAATAAAATTAGTAAGATTAAAGTTTAGCAAAGTTTTAAAATAGTTTTGGAAAAAAGGATTAAAAAGACATACTGATAAAACCAGCTACGCAGGAAAACCAACAAAGAACTAAACTCGAATGCCACCAGGGAGTGACATTACTTAAACACTGAATGTTGTTGAATTAATGCCAGCAGTTCATTTCAAAATTATTTCCAAATACTTGAAATGGTTAAAATAAAAAAATAAAAATAAAACTATACCAATTTATATCTGAAAACGTCATTTATTGTGCAGAAAGATATTAAGAAATCATGAAAAAATTACTTTCTGTCATAATATATGTTTTTATCTATGTTTTTATATTAATATATTCATATAGAATAAATATTAGAGATTTTGTATAAGATTTTGGCCCATCTTATGTAAATTAAAAATGAACTAACTCAGTTCGCTACGTTTAAATTAAAACGAATTTCAAAACATTCAAAGTTTATTCTCGCTGGATTTTTTAGACTACAGGGCGCGTAATAATTTAATTTAAAATACAATGGGCATTTTCGTTATTGTTTTTTTTTAAATTTTTTTTATTTAATAATTATTCTGCGCAGCGGCTGTCGCGACCGCTCTGTCGCTTCTACTGTGCCGTTGGGTTTAGCAAATATAAAATTTACCCTACCAATAAACATAAACACAGCAACTTACCTTCCAAATAAACTGTTAACAATTACAAAAACACAAACCTTCTACTCTACATGCCACTGTGTAGTGTTAATATCCTTTTAATGGTTTAGGGAAATAAAGCACCCGTGGCGAAGGCGAAAATAAAGCACCCCAACAGAGCGAATGACAAGGAATGTTTATTTATTACGTGATCATAACTTTTTATAAAACTTAATGTAAACATTTAGAACACTTATTAAAAATTTTAAAATTTAAAAAATAATCGAAAATATATTTTGACTAATTTTACATGTATTTCTTAATAACTATGAGATTAATTTAAAATATTTCCAAAAATGAATAAATTAATAATGCAATTAAATCTTATTTTAATATATTTGGGTTACCTTTTTGTAATTGCCTGTGATAATCAACAATATTAGTATATTAGTTTTGTAAATTCACTTTACAAATTTTTTATTTACACAATTTACAATTTACACTTTTTTTATTAAATTTTTATATTTGTCAGTAAAATTATAGTTAAAACAGAAAAAAGGCGAATAAAGGTACAAGTACACTATACATATCGCCTAAAAACATTATGGAAAAAGAATGTAAGTCGGTTGAATCGAGTAAGGATTTAAACTTTGCTAATGTATTACTTGTTACTATATCATTTTTTAAAGAGTTCCAAATTGGGACAATTCGTTAGGTGAAAAATATTTTTTCTCCAATCCATTCTGTACACAAACGTGACAGTAAAAAATCGAGAGTTACATTAATTTACTACGTTACTATTAGAAAATATTTTTAAAAGTTTTAAGATCGTGAAATAAATATTCTATATACACAAAGAACGTCAGATTTAAATTGTTGCATAAATAACCATACAGCAAATACACAAAATATCAATATTAAGTATTGTAGCGGAGGGAGATGATTAAAATAAGATAATAAATTTTATTTATTGTGCAGGTCCAGAATATATTAATACAATATACAAAGACACTAATGTACAAATAAGTACAAAATAAAATAGTCGTATGAAACAAACATAAAATTGAGATATAAAAAATTCACAACTTAAAAAAAAGAATGTTGTACAGGTTAATTTTTTATTATTAGAAAAACGTATCTAGGGTATTGCATTTAATTTCAGCACTTTTCCCAATTGGGCATTTTTGATTTTGGACTATATCTTTGGTAATCCTGGACGGAATACGACGTTTGATAGCTTAAATGAGAGCTAATTATATGTAAATGACTGTCGTGAGCTTTTTATTTGTTATGTTATGATATTTTCATGTGAAATTGTGTGATTTACAAAAAATAAATTTGTTACTCGTTTTTAGAACATGGGCATTTCATGATTACGCAATAAATTGGTTTAAAAATTAAACTGTCCTGGTAAAATTTTGTCTATTTTTCGAATATTTAGTCCCCGTGGTTCTACGTTGCGTCTGTGGTGAGCAATTGTTATAAAATAAAATATCGTAATTTCGGCACTCATATGCTGTAGGTAAAAACGGATTGAATTAAGTGGTCGGATGTTAAATTGCAGTTGTAAATAGGTAAAAGACAACGTTGAAATGTGTAGGGGTCATAGCACTGCACTTAAACTCGATTAACAAGGTCCTTTTAAAAAGTGCCGAAATTAAATGCACTTTTTTCCCAAATTTTGATCATTTTGATACCATTTTGCATTTTAGCTGTAACTTTTTGCCAAGTACACGTTGAACAACAAGTAGAAGTTTAAATTGAACAAAACTGTCTGAAGATAATGGTAGGCTTTTAAATTTTTGAAAAAGATGCTTTTTTGACTGAGAAACAATCCTTTGTTTGTAAAGTGCCGAAATTAAATGCACATAATTTAATTTCGGCAATTTTCCATTTTTTTAAAAACTGATTTAATTAAATAAAAAGTACTTTCGTACAATGAAACTTATGTGACGCAACGCAGTATCGTAAAAGCTTCAAAATGAGCTATCAAACATGAAAATCGGGCCATACAGTAAAAAGTTACATTGGAAAAACAAAAAAGTGCCGAAATTAAATGCACTACCCTATGTTAAAATAGATAATTTTGAAATTTTTTAATAAATTTTTTTAAAAATAAAAAAAATAGCTTTTTTTGGGGTACTAAAACAAATGTTTTTAACCAAAATTTATTTTTATTCAAAATTTTGGTGGGCACTGTGTGTTCCCATACTTTTTTCCCTTCAGCCTGTTAATAGTTACATAAATTCAAAATTATGGATTGGTGTAAATTGAAACTTATAATTTTTGCTTTATAAAATAAAAAATATGTTTTAGGCGTTGTCTGTTGAGTTGCTTGCTAAGAAAGTTGAACATATAAAGAAAGATGTGCAGAGTTTTTTAAAACAGGGTGTGGACAAAAATAAGGCGGTGTCACGCAAAGGAAACGTTCGTTTTTTTGGATTTGCAAAATTAGAAATCGGGACTGATTACAAAAGTTTAATTGATTTTTAAGGTGATATAATCTTGGCAAAAGGTCTTAAGCTAAGTCCGTCTTATGTCCAAAGATTAGCAAGTCTGTTAAGGAATTCATTGGTTGCCACATGAATGTTAGGATTCTAGGACACGAGGGTACTGGACACGAGGGTACTGGACACGAGGGTACTGGACACGAGGGTACTGGACACGAGGGTACCGGACACGAGGGTACTGAGCTAAGAAAAAATACGTTTGCCACAAATATGTAAATTTTTTAAACTGAATGAGCCGAACTAAATTTTAATCGTTTGAACGTGAAGACAATTAAACGTTACATAAGTCGTTTTGTTCTTAATTATAAATAACATTTTTTCTTGCTTAAATATAATGCAATTTAATAATCAAAAAACTACGTAAATTGTTTAAAAAACATCATACTAAAACATAAAATTTTTAAAGGTTATTTTACACAAAATTTATACCATGGGTTTTTAATAAAAACAATGATAATGTTTGCAGCTATTTCCGAATTTCCGAATTTTCTCTGAAGCTTCAAAACCCTTGCTTTTAAAAAAACTAAATAATTATTATTAAACAACCATGAGTGGAATGAGAACGAAAAGAAGTTATTTAATTACTTTGTTTTTTTTTCTAAATCATATACTCGTACGAAAATACGAAGCGAGTTTCAGTTTGTTGCTGCCTTTTTATATTTAAACTCCTTTCATCGACTCTTGATTTAAATAAATAAGTTTTTTTAATAAAAATCTTTGAAAATAATAACTCCTGCAAAAATAGATTTTAGCAGTAGAAATGTAAAAAATAACTTCCTGCCGTTTTTAGTCCACTCTAGCTTTAGGAATTTACTTGAACACATGTTAATCATTGAAAACAAGGCAAACAAAATGTCCTTTTAAAACCCAAAAACATACAATTGTTAAGTTTTTTATGTATGATATTTTATACATTTAAATCTAAGTATAAAGTCGTGAGTTAAATAATCCAACAACGGATCTTTGGGAATCTTTAAAACCCATTGCACGGTAAACTTTATTATCCTAAGCCTAAGCAAAACCCAAAAATTAAGCTAAACGTTATCATAATATTTTAATAATAGTGTGCTTTTTAAAAATACCGAATAATTTACTGTTAAAAAAGGCAAGCAATTGTTTTTCGGAAAGTATTTTACTAAAATGTTTTATTTGCAATTATTTCTGCAGTTATTTTTTCCGTTAATGCATTTTTAAGAATTCGTTTTATTTTCAACACACCACGAAAAATAAGCACAAAAATGTTTTGACAGCACAATCAAAGCATAACAGCAACCTTAATGCTTATGATCTTTCAAGTCGTCTCATAGATTCTCAAGATTTTTAAAGCTAGTTATTATATAAAAAAATTCACGAAAATGTATACAAATTACACGAAAATGTTTTAATGTTATGAAATTATTATTTTTGTTTTATGTCTTCTCAATAATTTTATTTTTATAATCCTCTTTTATAAGTCAGTCAAACAACTAAATGATATTTAAACATAATAAACTATTGTTATGCAATAAGTTTATTCCGTTTTATGCGGGAAGGTTATATTTTTTGCTTGTCAGTACCCTCGTGTCCCCCTTGCATAATGGATCGATTTTGCTGCCAGTTGTGGTGAACGCAATTTTTTTAAGCCCAGTACCTTCGTGTCCAGTACCCTCGTGTCCAGTACCCTCGTGTCCAGTACCCTCGTGTCCAGTACCCTCGTGTCCAGTACCCTCGTGTCCCGTTCCCGAATGTTAGTTATAGCTCACATTCATATTCCTTATGTGCGTTTGCTGTTTCAAAATAGAAGGAAGCCCCACGGGCGTGCAATCGGTATTCGTGAAGATCTAACGGCATATCGTCAGGAAAAGTGCAAAAAAACAAAGAAATCGTTGCGCGTATTAAAAAACTGTGTCCTTCAATTAATGTTAGTATGTACTCCTATACTAAGATTAAAGTAGATGGCGATATAAGTCTGGCAAGTAAATGGACGAAGGGAGAGCTTCAAAAATTTTTTATTGCTCAAGGAACTCACCTCACGGGTGCAAATAACACAGCAAGCATCAAATATAAACGCTACTTTAATGTCAAACACAAACTCTACAAATTAAAATAATATATATGGTGCTCCCGCAGGGCAAAATTCCAAAACTGGTTCTACAAATCAAAACAAGTCAAGTAACGCTAAGGCGTGCTTTTTGCCAAAATCAACTTTAGTAAACATAACATCTGTCCAGTCACATTACCTTAAAAATTTAAAAATAAAATATATAAAATAAATAAAAAAAATCAATTAAAAATTTCCTTAAAAAATTTTAAACAATATCTTAAAGCAATACTGTGTGTGGTTTTTAACAAAAAATGGGTAAAACTATCTATCCCTGCTATGGCAGCTTTTATGCTAATGTATGTATGCATTTACATATGTATTTACATATGTAAATGCATACATACATAAATTCCAACTTACATTGGATTTTGATTTTGACTCAAATGATTTTGAATCAGGAACAACTATTAGTCCTTCTGATTTTTTGTGCCTTAGTGCAAAGCGAAGCTTTAGTCCAAGTCTGGACAATGCTGATAAAATCTCAGATCCTGATTTTGAGCCTGTTTGCAGTTCAGACCAGGCTTTTATTAAGCTCTGGAAAAAAAGGCAATTAGCTGTTGGAACAGTTTTGGCAGATATATATAAAAGATGAATATTTAAAAAGTCTAAGAGAAGAAACTCAGCTACAGCACTTACAATCAAGAGTTACTGTTGATCAAGTTCCCTATGTTGGACATATTGTAATTTTGAAAGACTCCCAAGTCCTAGAGCCACCTAGAAAACAGCAAAGATTTTTGGCTTCAGACAAAGCGATAAAGATATGATTAAAGCTGCTGAAATTCTAACTCCAAATAAAAAGAAAATTATGGCGTCCAATAAATTTGTTGTTTCTTTTAGAAGCTGAATTTCAAGGTGAAACCAAGTCCAAAAATGAAGACAAAGTGCCTAATGTAAATAATATACAAAACAATACCAATTGTAGTACCTTAACTAATAAAAGTGAGCAAAATTTTTTTAGACAACAAAACTTTCCGTCTGTTAACACAAAAGATGTGACTGGAAATAAGCGTGAAGCTGCCATAGCTGCATGCAAAAGGATAAAAACTTAATTTAACCATAGAAGCAATTAAAACTCATAAACCTACAAACGCCTGGACTATAATTCATTTATTGAAATCATATTGCAACGTTGTTTTATTAAAAACATAGCCAGTTTTAACATATACATATCTTTAGTACAAAGTTATTGTCGGCCAGTGTTTTAAAAAAAATTAATTTTCACTTATCTTTAAAAAAAATTATTTGTCTAATCATAATTCAGCCGTTAAACTAGTTTTGCATTTTATTTTGGTTTTTTACTGCTATACTTTGTCCTTCTATATTTTAATATTACTGCCTTTTACCCTTAATGTTTATCATTTATCGCGGTTTTATTCCTTGTGTAAGCTTAATATTTTATTATAATATGATAACTTGCTTAATTTCTGTAGTTTAGATACCTGCCTGACACAATCGAAACGTTGCAATATGATTTCAATTAATGTTTTATCGGCGTTTTTCTTGTTCATTACAAGATATCGATTCCCAAAAAATCAAAGCTTTCAAAAATCAAATCATATAATTCATTCTATAAAAAGCCATTGCAAAACTTTATGTTTGTTTGCTAACATGTTGTGCGACTATAAATTTGCTATTATTGGCTTCTTTCCATTTAAATCTTGGGCCAAACTAATAATTCATGTTTTACATCAAAATTTCTATTATTATTATTATTAGGTTTGTTGGACAACTATGGTTTCTGTGCTGCTTTTTTGCATTATATTGGTTTTTTATTTATTATTTGCTTTAAGCGGCAACGGCATGCATTATTTTATTGAAAGATATGGAATTTGTTTTTGCCAATATGCTTTTATTTCAATTTTTGTTTATGGAGTCAAAATTTATTTAATTTGGTCTCATTTTATGGTTTTTTGGCGGTCATTTTTTCCAGATTGTTTGTGTTTCTATTGGTTCCAGCTATTATTTTTTGTGCATTTAATTTTCAATAGATTTCAATATTTTAATTGCTGTTTAGATACACTACATATTATTTTATTGCTAAATTTGTGTGGAAAATGCTTATTGGTTTAAATGCTGTGTTAAACCCTCTGCCCTTTTTTGGTTGGTGTACCAATCCCCCGTGTTCTTGCCGGGGTCTGGAGTACCAGTAATCCAGATTTATTGCGACGGGATAGCATTACGTTTTTTAATCGATCAATTGGTAAACTTTATTGTGTTTTAGTTTTTTGCAATGCTGGGCATGGCACATTGGTAAGATGATAAAAATTCTTGTTAAAGTATTGATTACAAAAACACAACACTTTTTGTTTATGATACTCTTGTGATTATTTTTTATTGTTTGGGAGTGCCGTGAAGCGCGAAATTAATAATTCTTTTTTTTAATTATTAAAAAATATTTTTTTAACTAAAAATAATTTTTTTAATTTAATGTTATATCTAATAAATTTGTGTGCGGTACAAAAATAAAATTGTGAAATAAATATTCAAATCATGTGGATCTGTTTATAACTTTCATTTTTTTGACCAAGTGTTTATAAAATGATGCTATTAATCTTACATTGGCATGCATTTTATTTTTTATATGGATCATTTCAATATTATTCTAAATGCTAATAAACTTTAATTTGTTGCGAATAAAGACAATAAATTGTTTTTTCTTCTTTTGTTGAACAATGTTGGATTACATTTATAAACAATCAATAAATTAAAACAACAATGACTCAATTAAATACACTTCTCTGCGAAACAAACTCTACATCACTGCAATTGATTTTCCATGGGGAAATAAAAATCTATTAATTGCGACAGCAACAAAGGTTAAAACGTTTATATTTATCATAAGAGCTGTCGCAATTAAACTCTACATCATATATTTTTTTCTTTTTTAAATCGTTTCTGGCTTGAAAGAATAAGACATTGAAGCCAACAAAGTCAAAAAACTGATTAGTAAACTCACTGCCAATATCAACAGAGAGCGACTCCACCATTATGGACTTTTTTTCTAATAGGAACTGCCAGAGGCTTTAAACCCAGATTGTTAAAAGTAAAAGTAGCCAGCACGTCACTTCTTAATCACATCAAGAGGTCTGGCGCTATTTTAAAAAATGAAGCAAAGTTCAAGGCTGTGTTTGTCGGCCTCTCTCTAGCCATTGACCAAAGAACTGTACAAGCTAAATTACCAGTAACTCTTAAAATGCATTGTGATAAATACCTAAATTCAAAAGTCTATGTATGTTACAGTAAATTGGGGACCCTTATTTATATGACAGCATTGCCAAAAAAATTTTGTGGAGGATAAAACATGGGAGACTGCATAGGAATTCGTCAATTTTCTTGCAGCACAGTGCAAATTAGTGCCTTCACGAAAGCCAAAACCCTCCTATTTAAACGGAAATTGTTCAGTGTTAATATTCTTTACAGAATTATATAACGTTATACAATTACTTTTAGCCAATTAGTGCTTATGAAACAAAAAAAGATCTTTCATCCGTTGGAGATTAATTGGCTACAAGTGATTTTCCCAAGCACCAATTGGCTAAAAGTGATTCTACTAGCTGCTCCCACAACCGTTCCCACAAAGAAAAACCTATATGACGTGATCACGAACACTATATGACATTTTAGGGTCGGTCCTTAAAAACCTGACGTGCTTCTTCTTTAATGCAAGAAGCCTCAAAAATATTATTGCAGAATTTGATGTTTTAACCTTAGGAAATAATGCCACATATAACAATGTCTTTTTTGATTTTCTATTTATTACAGAAAGTTTGCTGTCTTCAGAAATAAATAACAATCAACTCGATACTTTAAATAACTATAATACGTTTAGACTGAAAAAGTTAACCAGGAAAATGATGTTCTAACGCTTTAAAAAAACGCAACAAACGTCTGAGATTGAAATTACTGCAAAATATGAAAACATTGAGATAACAGCATGTGATGTATTTTTTAAAAACCTTGACGTCAGAGTCATCTGTCTTTATAGACGCCCTCAAACCAATACACAGGAAGACGATCTTATATTTGAGTTGTTGAGATACCTAATTTATAATTTTAAAGGAACTGTCATATTAACTGGGGATTTTAAATCTTCCAGGTATCAGGTGGTGTAATATGGATATAGTTTTCAATTATCAAAACAAACTTAACTGGCTTATTTTATTTAATGAATTAGGGCGATTTGGTGACGGTCAATTATGTTTGTGTAATTGGAGTTTAAGGTCTCTCCCGGGTCCGGCACAAAAGAGTCCCGGCACAAAAGAGTCCTGAAAAAAATTGCAGCTGGCACAAAAGAGTCATGGCACAAAAGAGTCCCGTCACAAAAGAGTCCTGGAGAAAATGCGTTCATGTGCCCAAGCGCTGCGAGCCCTGAGGTTGGCACAAAAGAGTCCTGGCATAAAATCTATTTTTCACAGCTAACATACAATGCTCACACCTAAGCTTTCTTCCAGTTTTTTTATTTGTTTTTTAATTAGCCTCTTAAGAGGTTGTGTGAAGAATTTCGAAGGTAAAAAATTAATGTTTTCAAGTATTTTTATTATTTAGTTATTAAAACGCTTAAAGCTTTGTAAAACGTTTAAAAAATAAGAAAAAAATCATTGTTCTATTTGGGTATGAATCATATAATATTGAATTAGTTTTTTTGTAATAATTGAGTGTATGTCAAACAAAATCATGTCTAAGTAATGATTTTAGTTGGCATAAATTTTTTGTTCATAGTTAAAATATTAGAATTTTTATCAAACTAGTGTTTTAATCGTAAATGTAAGAACGAACGTAGATGTCAGACAACAAGATGAACAGACCACTGGGACTTTTTGCGTGCTATTGCAAACAACTACAAAAAAACCAACAAAAAGACACTTTTTCCGCACATTTGCTGATTTTTAACCAAATAACGAGTAAAAAACAACCAAATATTGTTATACCTCTAGAACAATACAGGTTTCTGTACTTTTTTGCCAACTTTTAGTATTTTTTTAATTTAATTATTCTGTGTTTTTTTTAAACTAAATATTTGGTTGATTTTTCGAAACTATATAGTTGGTAATTTTTTACCAAATACGGTAGCAGTTTTATTATCAGATGCTTAGTGAGTAGTGTTGGCAGGTATTTAACCAAATATTTGTCAACTTTTTACTAAATACTTGGCATTTGAATTACGCAAATTACACGAATTATTAATGCTAAATGTTTTATTTAAAATCCTTCTGATTATAACGCAATGCAAATAAATACACCAGAAAAGCAAAGCTATTGAGCTTTAAATAACTTTAAATGACATAAATACTGTAACACCACAAAATACGCAGTAAGTAAGGTAAATATTCACTAAACTCAAAAAATTTTCTAGGGAAAAAAAAGAAAGCAATTAAAAATGTTAAATACGAATTTTTTACTGAAACGCTTGGCTTTATTATTTATTTACAATAAAAATGTTGGTGACTAATTATTAGTTTTGTATTTGATTAAAACTTATTTGATTAGTCAATAATGACTCGTTAACGCAACTACTGCACATAATGAATTAAGCGTATAATTTTATGAAAATGCCCCCAGGTTTTAAGTTGTCGTTAAAATATTAGCGGTCTTTTAGAATTTTTTTTAAATTTACAGAAACTTTTGAAATTTTTTTGAAGTCTAACGCAAACGTTATCACATACGAGACAATACATAGAATCGTTCTTTAGCTCAAAAAACGTAAAACCACATTAAAAAATCTGGGTAACTATATGGGTTTTTAACAACATTAAAAAATCTGGGTAACTTTTCTCCAGCCCGCTAATGAAAGGATTGAAAACTGTAATTATTGGAATAAACATTTGTTTTCCCAAGAAAAAAAGTAGCAACTTAAAAAAAATTTTAGCTAAAAATCTTTTAAATTAACTGTTTGTCGTTACTTTGACAAAGAGTCACAATCTGTTTAGATTATTTATGTGTTAGAATATAAAAAGAGTCAAAGTTACGAGTATTTTACGACGCTTTTGACTCATTATGTCAGAGTAACGACGTGTTGAAATACGTCATAAACTGGAAGACAGACAGTTGAGGTCTTTTATGAGAGCTGTGAAAAATTGATTTTATGCCAGGACTCTTTTGTGCCGACCTCAGCGCTTGAAGCGCTTGGGCGCACGAACGCATTTTCTTCAGGATTCTTTTGTGCCGGGACTCTTTTGTGCCGGGACTCTTTTGTGCCAGGACTCTTTTGTGCCAGCTATGATTTTTTTCAGGACTCTTTTGTGCCGGGACTCTTTTGAGGGTGAGCCGTCTCTCCCAACAGTTCTTATTGCAGAGCGTTCAGTAGTAAACCAATTGCAATAAAGAACAAAAAAATACCCATTTTTATTTACACACAATTTATTTTTAAATTATTATACTTATAGAGTATTATAATATTTTAAGATATTCAAATGACAAAAATTTGACTAATTGGCGAAAAGCAGGCAACAAATCCTGTTTACAATAATGATATTTTTTAATTTATTTGAAATAAATTTTTAAAATTATAAAAAATAAAAAAAAAACATTATTAAAGTCAAAAAAAATTGTGGCCAAAAATGTTTTATGTGGGAATCGATCTCGAGACCTTTCAAAAATTTGACGACGCGCTAACCGACTAAGCAACTGCTACCATGGGATGATAAGCTCTAAACGCGATTTATAAACAAGGCTTCTGAAAAAAATCGATAAAACGCACGACGCACGACAAAAATATTTATGCGTTAAAAAATACAAAAGATATTATGGCCTTCTAAAAATTATAAATTTCTATACAAATATACTATCTGGAGCTTTAAATTTTACCAAATTAAATTAAATCAAAGTTTCACTGAAATTTTGAAAAAATTAACCGAAAATTAACGGAAAATTAAACCATAAATACAACAGTATTCAATTTAATTTTTACGTACGTGAAAAAGGGTAACGGTGTCTCTCTATTGGAAGTATTTTTGTAATAAATAGCGAGCAGTAAATATTTTTAAGGTTTTAAAAAAAATTTCATTCCAATTTGGTTTTTAATATCAATTATTTCAATTACTTACAATAATATAATGAATTTTCATTTTATAACCGTGATATTTCTGCCTTTTTAACACTCATATAAATTTTTTAGTGAAATATTACTGTATTTCACAAGATCTCGTATTCCAAAAATCGCGATTTTCCATACTTAAGAAAACTGTCCGGAGAGACCTTAAGGTCTGAAAAGTGCGTTTACAAAAATTGAATTACCTTAATTTTTTGGTTTAAAAACTACACAACAAACTCTGAGCGTAGCGTAGCTGACTTAATTTTGGCCACCTTTTTTGTTTTTTAGATAAGTTTTTTTTGGCTTTTCCAATCCACCCAAATTTTGGTCTAGAAATCAAACGATAGTTATTTTTGTTATTCCAATACAAAATTTTAAAATTTCTGTTACACTTAAAGATCAGTGGAGGTTTAATTTTTTTCTTTTTATAGTGGCCGAAATTAAGGCGCGATCCATTAACTTCGGCCAGCTTGAAAAAACTGGTTATAACTGTTGCCAAAACGAACTATAAAAATTTTAAAATTTGCAAAGTTATCTTAGGTGTTGTTCTTGGTACATATAACTTACTTTTTTTCCCATTTGCAAACTTTAATAGTTATTAGCAAAACTTTAAATAATTATGTCAAAACCTTAAAAAACAAGTTTTAATAACATGTGTTTTTTGTTGAATTTTTATTTTTGGCTTAAAAAAATGTCAAAAAAGTCAAATAAGCCAAAAAAATTATTTATAAATATGGTAGTACGATGTTATTTAAAAACAGCAAAAAACGGAAGGTTCTTTCACCTAAATTTTAAGGTGGCCAAAATTATCGGAATCTTAAATTGCGTAGTTACTTAAACGCATTGCAAAGTGATTTTGAAGAAAATATCAAAACATGAAAATTAACAATTTTGAGCCTTAAATAGAAGATATTTTAAGGTTATATAGTGCTTTGTTCGTAATTTGATGCAGTTTAAACACTAAGCAAAAATTAAGAAAAGCACAAAATATTTTTTTTGGAATGAAAATGTTTATAATGCAGAATAACAAAAATAAAAAAAAACTTTTGCAAAAACACTTTATTCCACGTTCATCCAGTTACTTTTGTGCTAGTTCTTTTGTGTTTCAAAAATAAGCCAATTTTCTAACACCCTAAATTGGTGGCCGAAATTAAAGCCTGGCCGAAATTAAGTCAGATACCCTACTTATAAACAAATAAACATCATACTTCATACGTCATATCATCATAGAACTAAACGTCCAATCAACTGAGCGCAAACCATGCTATCCAAACTTATCAAACATTGTATGCAAATTATCTATTACGTAAGATTTATGAATTACTTTGAACATGATAATTGTTAATAATCGGAATTTCCTACTTTAATCCTACTTTAAAAAAACTGCAGCTGGTGTGTGTAATTAGTCATGGAATATATACTCAAAAACAATCATTATCATATAATCTACATTTTTTATTCAATGAGCAACTGCACAAGCCAAACGCTAATTCACTCCAGTCCACATACGTCCACTTTTGTTTGTTTATAAAGAAATAAATGTAAAATTAGTCAAAATATACTTTTTAATAGTTTTTAAATTTAAAAATAGTTAATAAGTGCGAAAATGTTTACGTTAAGTTTTATTAAAGTTCTGATAATGTAATAAATAAACGTTCTTTTTCATTCGCTCTGTGCGGGTGCTTTATTTTTGCCTTTGCCATGGGTGCTTCATTTCCCAGCTGGTGTTTTATTTCCGTCTTTGCCACGGGTGTTTTCTTTCCAGGTTAGAGACGGGTGCTTTATTTCCACCCTCGTCACAGGTATTTTATTTCCGTCACCCTTTTCAGTAGATATGTTTTTTTACAATATTGTGTATAAAAAACCAACATTGCAAATAACCAAGCGGTATCATTTTTAATAACTCGTTAATTGTTGAGAATTAATTTTTAATGTAATACAATTTTTTAAGGTGACCGGATACATCGACTTGATACATACCGGATACATACAATTATAGGTAAAATACTCATAGCTGAGAACGTAGGCGTGGTTTAATTTTCGCCTTTTTTTAAAAAAACACATCTTTTTATCTGTTTTTAATGAAAACCTAAAAAACCATGGCTAATATAAGATTATTTTATATGAATTGGTGTTTAGTGTAAAGAAGTCTATTGTATATGTATGCATTTTGTAATCAACGCTTGTATTTTTGTTTAAATTTTGCTTTTTTATACGTTTAAAATCGATTTTGGTTAAGAATATTTAGTGGTAAGTTCACATTTAACATGCTGCCGCCTATTTTAACGGCGCAGTGTAAAGTGAGTCATTTCAACTTGAGAGAAGAGAGCATGCGTACGCGAACTCGCGATACTGCGCAATTGTGAACTCATTTAGAATTTTTTCAACCTCAAGTAAAGTTGTAACCATGCCCATACATAATTTCTGCTACTACTACGCTGATTAGTAAATTTGAAAGACAAAAAACAATTCTGAGCGATTATTGGAGTAAACAAAAACGCGAGAGTTGCAGCAAAAAGGATTTTACCTATAATTAAAAGGCAAAATAAAACTATGTTTACTGCGCCCTTAACCTATTTACTCATGGATTTCATCATCAACAGCGTGTAAATATTTGTTATGTAAATTTTTGTGTTTGCATTTTGTAAACGCGTAGAATATTGGTTATTTATTTAATTAAGCAACAATTCCTAGCGGATAGCAGCCAATTTTTTAGACTTTTGTATTAAAAATATGTTGCTGGTTTGTTATAAAATTTGGAAAAAAAATTTAGTTTTCCGTGTTATGTGTTTCTGGTGCGTTTTTTTATGTCATGAGTAGAGTTTAAACAGGCGACAAATGATATTGAATGGCACAAACAAACAAATTATCAACAAATTATGTCTAACAGGCGACAAAAAGTTATAATTGGGGATAGCGAATCCATACATCTCCCTGTTTCTAGCGGAGTGCCCCAAGGCAGTGTCTTGGGTCCTTTCCTTTTTTTATTGTTTATCAATAATTTGCCTGAAATAGTTGAAAACGAATCCACAACTGTAAAACTATTTGCGGATGACGCCAAAATATACCACATTTTTGACAAAGAAATCAGTTCAGAAATTTTTCAAAATTCTTTGAACAACTTGTGTAACTGAGCTTCTAACTGGCAATTAAATATTGCTCTCCAAAAATACAGTGTTTTGTCACTAGGTTATAGTAATCCTTGTAATATGTATACTCTAAATAATATTCAAATACACAATGAAAACAGTGTACGCGACTTAGGAATAACAATAACGCGAGATTTAAAGTTTTCTAAACACTGCTTAGACATAGCTAAAAAGGCGCATAGAAAAGTTGCTATGTTATTTCGTGTGAGTAATTCAAAAAACACGGAAGCTCTTCTATGATCCTTTTAAACATTTATTCGGCCTCTTCTTGAGTTTGAATCTTTTGTGTAGTCTCCTTATTCTAAAGATATTCAAACTGTTGAAAAAGTGCAGAGAGTGTTTACTCAAAGACTATATGCCCGCTGCAGTTTTCCCTATGTTGATTATGAAACCAGAACTAAAGAATTAGGTATAGAAACATTAAAATTAAGAAGACAAAAAGCTCTTTTAACTATGTGTTTTAAAATTTTGAAAAACCTTGTTGATATTAAGCCTAAAAGTCAATTTAAAATTAAGACCTTTAACATAACGCGGGAAATGGATTAAAATTATCTGCAGAAGCTCTTCGCTTGGATACAAGCAAATAATTTTTTAGTAATCGAGTAATAAATTTATGGAATAGTTTTACCTGCTGAAGTTGTGCAAGTTCAATCATTATCAATTTTTAAAAAGAGATTAGAATAGTATATTTCAAAACACCAGCTAGCAGTTGAAAAAAAAATAATTCACGCGACTATTAAAAAAAGCTTTTTAAATGTTGCATAAAAGATGTATTTTTTTAAAATACCTGTGCAACATTAAACATTTTATATGCTACTGTATGTGTATACTATTTTCATTTGACAATTATTGTAATTAATCCATAAAACTGTGTGATTATTATAATTTTTTTTTATACTATATTTTTACGTTTCTTGTATTGGTCTTGACTTTTTTGTGGGATATGCTAATTTTATTTTGAAATTGTTTTTTTATGTTATAGTAACGTGTGGAATAAAATAATAAATAAATAAACAATAAATAATAAAGAAAAGAATGTTTACAGAGGGAGAGACACAGGTTAGTGGTTACTACTTTTAATATTTTTCCTATCTGTAAATATTGCATGAGGATTGTGTTGCTAAATAAACACAACATTCTAGTTTCTTGTATGATTTTTTATCGTATTTTGATAAGAAAATCAAGAAAACTCTTTAAATTTTTGTTTTTTTATTTAGCAGCCTTACACTTTTAAAAGGGTTTGGTTAATTTAACGTAGAACTTACTTAAGTTTTTACGAATTTTCTAATAGGAAAAGATCCGCTCACTTAATTAGTAACTTTTACGATTTTTTTATTTATTAGAGGTCAATTAAAAAATTAGTGGAACTCCTGTCTTAAGATAAAATTTCTCCGATAAAATTCTTGTTTAAGAATACATAGATATAGGTTTACATGAAGCAAAAATTTAAAATACTTAACAGAATAAACAAGCATAATAATATGAAAATTCAAAAAAAAAAGTTTTTAACTTCCAAATTTTACTTTTATTTTAATTTTAGCGCAATTGCAAAAAGGAAAGTTTCTTTTCCGCCAAACATTTTTTTATATTTTTTTCTTATTTAACTATTTTAAGAGTTGAGAAAAAAAATTTTGATTTATGGTTACTTTACAAATATATCATGTATTAATTAAAAAAAACAAACCATTTCTTACTCTGTGAGTCTTCTCATAATTTGGTTTGTAAACAAAAGTGCATATTTTACATTTTTTTATAAAGAATAAAGTGTTGCAAAGTAGTGATTTAAAGTCAGTGCACACACAAGCAATTTCTGTCATTTTATTTCTATAGATGTCAATAGCACTTTTAAAGTTTTTTTTTGTGAAGTTATTTATAATTTCAGTTTAGAAATTTCAAAGAATTTCCCATATTTTGAACAAAAACAAATCAAACGTCGCGTTATAAACTTTAGAACAGTCGGATTAAATTGGCGGAATCATTTTTTGTTTTAAAACAATTAAAATTGTTAACAATAAACATAAAGCGAAAAAATAAAGGTTGAAAGATTTCGAATTTAATTATACATGGAATTTTATTATTTTGGTGTACACATTATAAACTCTAATTATAAACTCTTAAACAACCGCCGCACGAGACAAAACTGTATGTTTAATATGTAAAAAAAATTTATCCATTTCTAGGAGATTTTCCTAAGCTAATTTTATGAATTTTTTCGTTTAATCCATTAATATTATAGCAAAGCTTTTTTAACGAATTATTTCATTGATTTTATTAAAATGTGATTAACGACTTTATTTTCAAGAAATTATTTAGGGCCACTTTTTAGAGAGTATATTTGTTACTATTAAACTTGAAAAAGGGTCGAAACTAAGGATGGACTTCTTTTTTAAGCAGCAATTTTGGTCTTTCGATTAATTAGCCCAAAACCAAAATGCATGATCCCCGTTTAGCATGTTTTAATAATTTGTTGATATACTTAACAGTTAGCTTATATATTACGTTTATTAATTTTCGAAGTCTTTATATCCTTTACTCCAGACATAATATAATATTATGGCGGTTTTTTGAAAAAAAATTTTAGTAGTTTTTGTTCCTGGTGTTTTAACTATTTTAACTTTTTATAATACTTTTTTGCTTATCAAATTAATGCATTCATTTAAAAAAAAATTCCTGTAAGCTTACATTTTTAAACACTCCCAAGAGCCAAGACAAGAGCCCTTAATTTATGATTGATTCTGGTGCAGGCTTTTTCTACCATTTTATACCCTTTGTTTGCCCATTTCCGAAGACTACAGCTCCTGGCGTCCTCTTTTTCCCTTTATTCTCTCAAAAAAATCCTGGGTACGCTCATTTTTTACAAGTAAAATACTCATACTCATTAATTTAAGTATTTATACTAGAAAGGCGAGGGCCCTACGGGCCCTCTCCTTTCTAGTTTTGTATATCGATGTTGGATATAATTAAAATTAATATCCACATTAATAATAGTACCAGAAACGTTTTGAAACATAAAGCAAACAAATTTACTATTTATTAAATCGTTTAAATTGCAGCTCTTCAATCGTTTTGCAAGCTGACCCACTTGAGTTCTTAATTTCCGCAAATTTAAAAATGATCAGAAAATTTAGAACATTATAAAATGAATTAGATAAATTAATTTATTTTTTAAAAATTGAGAACAAGGGGAGCTTTTTTAAAATCGGTTTCACCAGCAAAAAGGAGTGATCACACACCTTCCTTATCATTTTAAAAACTGCACTTTTCAAAATCGTTCGGTATCTTAACGCAAAATAAATAAATTGATCTTTCAGGGTGATTTATTGAATAAGAACTTTGCTTTTACAATTTAAAAAACATCGCGTTTTTGATTAGTCTTTTATTATGCACGTGTGCAATCCACTAAAAAAAATCCCCCCATTCTTAGCTTTCTAAAAAGCTCTTTACAAGTTTCACAAATAAAAAAATCAATGCAAAAAAGATTTAGCTTGTTTAAAGAGGATAAACCAAATTTCAAAATTTTAAATCAAAATAAAAATTCAACTTTAAAGAGTACACAAGAATGCATAAAACTGTATTCCAAATTATCTTTAACTTAAGATGGTAAAATTTTAAAAATCTTTTGTCTATTTTATTTCTTCTACCTAATTTAATCAAAAATATATAATATACCAAAAAATGTGCAACTCCTATATAAAAAAGTACGGAAAAGTAGGCCATTATAATAAGCCTCTCCATTTAAATGACACTCTCTACTATAATGGCATAGTAGCCATTTTAATTTGGCGAGTTAAAATGAAGAGGAAGCTATTATAATAGCCAGTTATTGATTTAATTTCACTTCATATATACTCACAAGTGTAATACTGTCGGGGCCGCACGAGTTTTCCCGTGTTGGTTTAATACTGTCCGACACGCAGAAACTCATGTGGCCCGGACAGTATTACACTTGTGAGTATTTTATGAAATGAAATTAAATCAATAAATGGCTATTTTAATAGCTTCCTCTCGATTTTAACTCGCCGAATTAAAATGGCTACTATGCCATTATAGTAGAGAGTGTCATTTAAATGGAGAAGCTTATTATAATGGCCTACTTTTCCATACTTTTTTATATAGGAGTTGCATATTTTTCGGTATATTATATATTTTTGACTTAGTTGGTTTGCACGCTTTTTAATGTTGTAAAAATTTTTTTTTTTCAATGTTGCAACAGTAGCATTGCCAACGCATTCTTTCAGGACCATTGTGTCCTACCCCCTCTCATTCCGGGGACAATCGTGTTGTACCTTTTGCCTCTGAGGACCGTCATCTTACAGAACCGTTGTGTCGCGGGACTGTCCTATCGCGTTTTGTTTACTCATTTTTAACGCGCGTGCACAATCGATCGAAAAAATCCTTGTGTTCTTAGCTTTCCAAAAATTTAGTTTTAAACACATCAAAATATAGGACTAAATTATTTTGGAAAACCAATAAAAACATAATAAAATTGAGAACCTGGTTAGGTTTTTTTAAATTGGTTTTACTGGTGAAAGATGACTAATCACAAATCTATGATCATTTGAAGAACTGCACCTTTAAATCGTTTAGCAAATGATCTAAAAAAAACTCCCAATATTTCAGCGAATATTTTAAAATTATCAGAAAATTTTACATATTTTATGATATGCTCATGTTCCTAGCTTTCTCCAAATCTCTTTACCAGTTTTACACAAATAAAAAAATTAAAAAAATCAAGACAATTTCTTAATTTAAACTATTCAATCTGCATCCAATCAAATTAAAAAAATAAGATTTTGAAAACAAAATTTAAAATATTATGACAATTTTATGCTTAAAACATGTTTTTTTTAATTTTAAAATAAATAATTTATTGAGTTTACTAAAATAAAACATTAATTTGTGTATTTTTTTTATTATTGCTTAAGCCTAAACCAGCGTTTAATTTGCTATGTATGTGATTTTTCTTTAAAAAAACTTTATTATTGCATATTTTTATAAATATTTTTTTTGTTAAAAAAGTTTTTTTGCTCAAAGTTATTTAAACTTGTATTTAATTTCGGTCAAATATGGTAAATTATTTTGTTACATACAAAAAATTTGCCTACAAAAAAGTATCGCGTTTTGTTTATTCATTTTTTACGCGCAATCGATTAAAAACATCCTCGTGTTCTTAGCTTTCCAAAAATATAGTTTTAAAAACACATCAAAAAATTAAGATTATTTTGGAAAACCAATAAAATAATAATATAAGTGAGAACGTGGTTATTTTTTTCATCGGTTTTTTAATTTTGGTCAAAGATTGTAAATTATTTTGTTAGGCACAGAAATTTGCCTAAAAAAATATCGCGTTTGGTTTATTCATTTTTTACATGTACCTAATCGATTAAAAAATCCTCGTGTTCTTAGCTTTTCAAAAATCTAGGTTTAAACACATCAAAAAAAATTAAGATTAATTTGGAAAACCAATAAAATAATAACATAAATGAGAACGTGGTTAGATTTTTTAAAATCGGTTTTTTAACTTCAGTCAAATATTGTAAATTTATATTTTGTTATGTACAGAAAATTTGCCTAAAAAAGTATCGCGTTTTGTTTACTCATTTTTTACGCGCGTGCGCAATTGATGGAAAAAAATTCTTGTGTTCTTAGCTTTCCAAAAAACTAATTTTAAACACATCAAAATATAGGATTAAATTATTTTGGAAAACCAATAAAAACATAATAAAATTGAGAACATGATTAGGGTTTTTTAAATTGGTTTTACTATTGAAAGGTGACTAATCACAAATCTATTATCATTTGAAGAACTGCACCTTTAAATCGTTTTTTAAATGATCTAAAAAATATTCCCAATATTTTAGCAAAATTTATGATTTTTTGTGTTTGTTAATTTCCAAATATGATTTCCGCGAATTTTAAATAAATCAGAAAATTTTAAATATTTTATGATATAAAGAAAATGAGACCTGTGCACTGCCCTCCCCCTGGGGTTTTATTGGGGGGGCAATTCCAAAATGGGGGAGCGTGCATGAGGGGCAATAAAACGGAGGGGGGGGGGTAAGCAGGAGAGAATAAAAAAGAGAAAAAAAAAGAAAAAAGAGACAAAAAAAGCGTTATAAGGTAAAAATAGGTTTAAAATGGCTTAAGATGCATTGAAATAAGCTAAGAACTGGAAAAATTTCGCGATGATGGCATTATAATAGGTAAAAAATGGCGCCATAATTTTTGAGTACTTTTTAATTTTTTTGCAGGGGGCGGGCAATAAAACGGGGGGATGGGGGGACGCAAATTCTCCAGTAAAGCGGACCCTGCATTTACCATTTCCAGACCTGCACAGGTCTGAAATATGATCATAAATTTAATGCTTAAAACATGCTTTTTTAAATTTTAAAATAAATTAGTTATTGAGTTTAGTAAAATAAAATTAATTTTTTTGCAGGGGGCGGGCAATAAAACGGGGGGATGGGGGGCAAATCCTCCAATAAAGCGGACCCTGCATTTACCATTTCCAGACCGTGCACAGGTCTGAAATATGATCATAAATTTAATGCTTAAAACACGCTTTTTTAAATTTTAAAATAAATTATTTATTGAGTTTTTAAAAACGGTATATAGACAGAATGCCCTGGGGGGTTGCACCCCCTAGCGCCCCCCGGGGGGGGGTCAAATTAAAAAACGGAGGTCGGATTTGTAATCAGGACCTACAAAAACCGCCAAAAACGTGTTTTGAGGTGGTTTTGAGGTAAAACTGGTATATAGTCAGAATGCCCCCTAGGAGGGGGTTGCACCCCCCTAGCGCCCCCGGGGGGTCAAATCAAAAAAAAGAGGCCGGATTCGTAATCAGGACCTACGAAAACCCCCGAGTACGTGTTTTGAGGTAAAACTGGTATATAGTCAGAATGCCCCCAAGAGGAGTGGGTGCACCCCCCTAGCGCCCCCCCGGGGGGTCAAATCGAAAAACGGAGATTTGATTCGTAATCAGGACCTACGAAAACCCCCGAGTATGTGTTTTGAACTGGTTTTGAGGTAAAACTGGTAAATAATCAGAATGCCCCCCAATTGGGGGGGTTGCACCCCCTAGCGCCCCCCCGGGAATCAAATCGAAAAACGGAGGTCGGATTCGTAATCAGGACCTACGAAAACCCCTGAGTATGTGTTTTGAGGTGGTTTTGAGATAAACTGGTATATAGTCAGAATGCCCCCCAAGGGGGAGGTTTCACCCCCCTAGCGCCCCCCCGGGTGGTTGAATCGAAAAACGAAGGTCGGAATCGTAATCAGGACCCCCCGAAAACGTGTTTTGGGGAAAATCGGCGAAAATTTTGCAACTGTATCGTTCTACCTTAAAAAGAATTAAGAATCTTAAGAAAAAAAAAGAAGAATTCTTAAAAAGAATCTTAAGAAAAAAAATCTTGAAAAGAATTTTAAAAATAAGATACATAGGAATACAAAAATATTAAAAAAATATTGTCAAAATGTTAAAGGAATTTTGAAAATTTTGCAACTGTATCGTTCTACCTTAAAAAGAATTAAGAATCTTAAGAAAAAAAAGAAGAATTCTTAAAAAGAATCTTAAGAAAAAAAATCTTGAAAAGAATTTTAAAAATAAGATACATAGGAATACAAAAATATTAAAAAAAATATTGTCAAAATGTTAAAGGAATTTTAAAAATATAAAAACATATTTTTAAATTTTTTTTATTAAATAAAATAGGATAAAATAAAATACGCGACGCCACCGGCGCTGTGGTAAATAAAGAGAAAAATACCTCTGCTATAAAGAACCTCAAATAAGCCAACTGGCTCACGCATTCCTTGGCTGGCTTGTTTCGCAATATATACCCGCGCTGCTATAAAGAACCTGTTTGTTACTTTGCGCACTCTCGGCCGCTTTATAGAAACCCCGGTGGGCTAAGGTCACTCAAATAAGCGTTCAACTGGCTTGTTTCCGCATTCCTCTGCTATAAAGAACCTCAAATAAGCCAAACTGGCTCACGCATTCCTTGGCTGGCTTGTTCCCCAATATACCCCCGCGCTCTATAAAGAACCTGTTTGTTACTTTGCGCCCACTCTGGCCGCTTTAAAGAAACCCCGTGGGCTAAGGTCACTCATCGCGCATACTTTCACTGGCTTGTTTCCGCAATCTCGCTGGCTAATTAAGCTTCCGCGTGCGCGATTGGGGTATAAAGGAAACGCGGAGTGAGGCCGCTTACACAGGAAGTTTTAATTCAATCGCCCCTGGTCGGAAATCGCCCTCCGCGACGTCCGGTTTTTTTAACGTAAATAACCCATTTTTTATAATGAATTTGGAGGGTGGAAATTTCGCTCAAATTTTCCGCAGGGATAGGAGGAGTGCGAAAAGTTTTAACGTGAAGAAGAATTATGAGCGAAAAGTTATAAAAAATCCTTCTCAAAGAAAAAAATTAAAAATGCCAGGCAGACGGCTGACAGACAAAAAAATTAAAAATGCCAAAAGGGACGGACAACAGGACGCCTCCCAACTTAAAAACGCATTGCGCAATTATAAGGTAGAAAAAAAAAAAAGAAAAAAAAAAAAGGAAAACCAAAAAAAAAAAACCCCTAGAAGGTCTCAAAAAGTCAGCGAAAGATTCAGATTTTGAATTTTTGACAACCAATGAACGCAGAGCCGGTCATAAAAGCCAAAAACATTTTTTTGCGCTGATTGACTGCATTTGTGGATCGTCATTCGGTAAAAGTGAGGTAAGCAATTGTCACTTTTGAGCTCTCACTTTCTTCCCAAGGAAGAAAGGGACTGCGCTGGCGGAAGATCAGACGCTTCATTTACGCCGCCTTCGCCAGTCAATATGGAACCAATGAATCAAAACAAGCAGTAATAATTTAAGAACAAATTTAAACGAACAGATAAATCATTATATAAGTCAGAAAATAGAATATATTATCACAAAATATACAATATTAGATCAATTTTTTTATAGCTGAAGCAGGCCGGCGATGGATATTCCATATTGCCGCCTAATACCCTTTATTAGCACTGTCGTTGATATAGAATTCTAGTCAAGGCCCCACCCCTATCAGGGGATTTTAGGGAGCAGATGGGAGTTTTACATTTTTATTTGAGAATAATATATAATAATAATAGTAAAAAAGAAATAACCAAAAAAAACAATTGTAAACTAAGGTAAACTAAATAATAATATGATAGTTAGATAGCAATTTTATGTAATTAATTAGATCATGTTTGTGAGTAATGGAGAAAGGGCGTTGTTTTTTGCACCCCTATCTGAATGACTAGCGAAGGCGGTGTAAATGAAGCGTCCGCTCTTCAGGAGCGCACTCCCTATCTTCCGCGGGAAGAAAGGAAGAGGGTGGAAGTGACAATTTCTCACGTCACTTTCACTTAACAGCGCTTCACAGGCGCCAATCAGCGCAAAAAAGGGCGTCCATAGAAAAGATGTGTTCCATGAGTTTTTCTAAACGGCTAAACGTCTAGGGCTAGACGGCGGGACATAAACGACTAGACAGGATGTCTAAACGGAGGGTATATTTAGCTCCTCTGACATCCTATCCCATGGAATAAAACGTGATCACGTGATAACAAATACCATATGATATTTTAGAACTTTTAAAATGCCAGAGTGGAATTGCATGTTTTGTTAAAATTAAATTTGGTTCAAATAGCCACCCAACAACAAGATAACTATTTTGAAACAGGAGCTTTTGATATAAAAGGCTCTAATCATAACGTTCGTTTTCTTTGTACTTACCAAGAGCCTCAAGTCAACCAAATATTAGCTCAAGCCAATATGCGTGAGTTTGCACCTCTCATTTGGAAGCTTTGTAATGTAGAGTTCCCAGTAGTCTGGGTGGCGATTTCAATGCACCTTATATAAATTGAGATGATTTTAATAAGCTACAGGGCTCAGGTAAAATTCAAAAAATGCTTTTAGATATTTGTTTAGAAAATGGTTTTAAACAATTTGTTTTTGGCAGTACCCACCGCGCGGGTAATTTTTGGACCTAATTTTGTGTAATACTGATCAGTTTATTGATTGTTTTGAGATTGACGAGCCATTTGGTTCTATTTGTGATCACATGACTTTCAATTTTAGTTTAAACTTTTTTCCCAAACGTAAAATCAAAAAGTCGCAAACAGTAAGAAATTTAAAAAAAGCTAATTTTAAAGCAATAAATGAATATTTGGGAAAAATTAACTGGGAATTAGTTTTTGCACACGCTTTATGCGTTCTCTAAATATAGTTGGCGCGATGGCAAGCGCCAATGATTGTAATTATAATTTTTAAAATAGAAACAATAATAAAAAGTATATGATAAACATGAATTAAAAAATTTACCCACGTTTCCTAAGTATAGCTGGCGCGGTGCCATTGGTTAAATTGCAGTATGGTACCCCCGCACCACCAATGATTGGAATTATATGTTTTGAAATATAAATAATAATAAGAAGAAAAAGATGATAAACATGAATTACAAAATTTACCAGGTGCTCTAGATATAGTTGTCGCGGAAGATATCGAATTATATTTTTGCTGTGGGGCTAAATCGTAGTGGGCGTTGCCGTGCCACCGATGATTACCAATGATTATTTTTTTGGAATAAAAAAATATGAACAAGAAGATGATGAACATTAATTACAAATTTTAACCAGATTCTCTGATTATAGTTGGGGTGGTACCGCAGGGTTAAATCGCCACGTGAATGATGAAAGAATATTGATTTTAAGATAATGAGCGTTAGAATTATAATAATAGATAGAAAAAGATGAACATAAATTACAAAAAAATTTCCCAACGTTCTCTAATTATAGTGTGCACGGTGCCGTGGGGCTAAACCGCCGCGTGGCGTTCCCGTGCCACCAATGCTTATTATTATTTTTTTAATAAAACTTTGATTTAATTTTGTCATCAGTAATGCAAGAATTAAAAAAAGTACTTTGTTGCTTTTGACGTTTTTCTTGCGATTGAAGTATATGGTGCTGGGAACTGGTTCGGTTTCTGCCACCAATTAAAACCAGTATGCTTTTGTGCGGTTTCTATGAGGGACTGTTTGTTGTCTGCTCTGTAAATTTTTATTGTTTCCAAAAGGCTGTTATTGTGCGGTTGGGAGTTTTTATTTGTCTATTTTTTAAATTTTTTGTTTTAATCAATAAATTGATAACAAGGACCTAAGTGTAAAAAAGTGCTTTCTAAGAAAGTTGCGTAATTCCTTCTTCTTTCCAACAAGCCCACTTTTATTTTTGATCAATCAGTAACGAATGAGGAATATCGCTTTTAAGGATTGAAGGTTGGAATAATAGTAAGAAGAAGAAGAAGAAAAAAAAGAAGAAGAAGAAAAAGAAGGTTCTGAATTTCAAAATTTACCCACGTTCTGTAATAATGGTTGGCGAAGCGCCGCGGAGCTAAATCTCCCCGTGGCGCTCCTGCGCCACCCAATGATTTAATTATGGTTGGCGCGGGAGCGCCACGGGGCGATTTAGTCCGCGGCGCCGCGCCAACCATTGAAAAGCCAAACATTAAGCACTTTGTGTTTGAAGGTTTTTTATGCTTTACAAGCAATGTTTTTAATTTTTCATGTAGGAAAAACAGCAAGAGCCTTATAACGCATATGTGCGCGGGCGCGCGCATTTGCGCTTAGAGTAGGCGGCCGGTTATAGTCAAAATGCAAAGCTCTTATTTCGCACTGCTTCCCTTCATGCCGACATCTATAACGCTTTTTCGAGCAGAGACAGGTATAACCGTTTTTACTTTCGTCTGAACAATGACCCTTATTTCTGCAGGTGGCTGTATATTGTAAAAAGCTCAGTTCCACAGGTTCTGTGTTGGGTTTTTTTGTTTTTGGTCTATATATCGTCGAGTGTGTATTTAATTCTATAATAAAATTATTTGCAGACGACGCCAAATATAACACTAGCTTTTTATTCAAAACCAAATAAAATCTTCAAGACGATTTAAACAGAATTACAAACTGGTCAAAAGACTGGAAGCTGCAGTTGGCCAAAAACAAATGTGAAGTTTTGCATATTGGAAACTAAAATGAAACATTAAAATCTAAATACACTGGAGACAAAAAAGCACTTTTAGAAAGCACATAAGTAAAAGACCAAGGAGTTTATATATCAGAAAGTTTATAATTTTTACACCAGTGCAAAATTATTTCAAAAAAGGTTTAAAAACATCTTCTTTTTTAGAACGCTTGAAATGTAATATTTGCACGGTGTGGAAACAAGTTAAGTTACTTTCAATGTGAACAGTGTAAAAGCAGTGAAAACGAATAATGACTTTAGTCATGAACTAAAATGTGCATAGTGTAAAATCAACGCAAATCAATGCTAACTTAGCTAGCTTTGGACTTTAATAGTTTAAATTTAAATACGTGTGCTGTCCATACTTAGGAAGTCCACAAGTCTGTGGAGTGTAGTAGATTTTTCACTCTGCTGCCGAGTAAACTCCTGTTAGCCAAATTACGGTAGATTTTGGATGGAGTTGGAGTCGCAGTCGGTGGAATTTAGTGTTTGCTCTTTTACTCTTTAATAAAAAAAGCACACTATTAAATACAAATTTCCTAAGATAAAATTTTGCTTAATTATTAGATTTCGCTTAGGTTTTGGTTTGCAGTTTTTTGAAACAAATCATTAAATACAAAAGTTTATCATGGTAAAACTTAGCTTGATTTTTAGGTTTTGCTTAGGCTTAGAAAAAAAATTTTGATCCATTGTTTAAGTCGCAAAATACAAGAAACTTGTCTTTGAAAAAGTACGTTTACAAAATCGCATTCAAAAGACGAGTTTTCTGAAGACGAGATGTTTAAAAGATGAACTTTCCGATGACGAGTTGTAGAAGACGAGATGTTGAAAGACGTATTGTAAAAGACGAAATTTCCAGGAACCGTAATCAATCTATTATATTGAAGACCACGGTACAGCGAAAAAACGGCAAACATTAAATTCCACCGACTCCGACTCTGACTTCACCTCAAACTTCTGCAAATTATATATTGATGTGCGAGTTAGGCGGAATCAACAGAAACTCGATCAAAAAGAATGAATTTGAATGCGTTTTGAATCAATTTAGCTCTTTTTACGTGTATTTTTTTAGAAATTAATAATTTTTAACTGCATTACTATAAAAACATTAATTAAGTTTAAAAACCATAAAATTACCAAATTTAAAAAGGAATTTACTTAATAAATCTCAAAAAAACTAATTAACTTTCAATTATTGATAAACTTCCATCTAGTGTAAAAACCTGGTTTATATTCGTGCTTTTATATGTTTGATAAAGCATTTTCATGTGAATATATGGTTTGGTTAAGTGTTAAGATGTACGGTTTTTGGTTTTTAAACTGAAACATTTGTTATGATAAATATCAAAGATGTTTTATGTTAGAAAATTTTGCAGAAAAAAATTTAATTCAAACATACATTATTTTTCCTAAGCCTAAGTGAAACCTATGATCAAGATAAAAAGTCTAAAAAAAGCTTAAAAGCTATTGAAACTCCGAATAGTACTGCCTTTATAAAAACAATATTTATTTCGAAAGATATTATGCCGAAAATATTCTTTTTGGACACCAAAAATTTTAAAAGTATTGTAGAAAGCCTTAAAAAATTTTACAACTCAAAATTTGGCTAATTTCCGTAATATACTGCACAAAAATTACGTAATATAATCAAAACTGACAGAATTTGCATAATGTTAAAAACTACTGTAAATTACGGTAAAATTTTGGACGGAGTCGGAGTCGGTGGAATTTAGTGTTTGCCGAAAAACAACAGTAGCCGCACTCATAAAGAAGCAAACTCTGATTCACTCGACAAATTTCACTCGACAGCTGTTTTTAAACGTATGCATATGTGTTCCTAAGCCAAAGCGAAACCTAAAAAACAACCGAAACTTTTTCCACACAGCTGTTTGATAAAGTTTTGGTTGTTTTTCAGGCTTTGCTTAGGTTTAGGAACTTTTAAGCTTAACCTTAAAAAAGCCTATCGACTGAAATTTGTTGAGTGGTTTAGAGTTTTCCCATAAAGAGCGATTAACCAAGGATTAGCCAAGGAATGTGGATTGGCTTTTGCATTAGCTCATATATTATTATTTAAATTGATAAAAGACTTAGTTCCTCTAAATAATCATTAATAATTTACAATAAACTTAAAAAATAGTCAAACATGCAGAGGAAACAAATTTTTATGAATTTAAATTAATAATGTAAACCAATGCAAAATTGAAACAAAATTCTTTTTTTGTAATTTTATTTTTTTATTTCAAAATTAAAAATTAAGAATATCATGTATTTAACTTTTTTTCAAATATTCTTAAAATTTGACAATTATTTATATAAAAATATTTTAGTTAAAACAGTATGTATACTTTTCAAGTCATAAAACATGACAAAAAATCAAAAAAAACCTTTAAAGTCAGTTTTTATTAGCTTTTTAATCCGATTTTCTCATTGTCCATGAAAAAAAGAGGTCCCTACTTAATATCGCGCTTTATGAGTGCGGCTACAGCACGCTATAAGAATACCGTAATTTTGTTTGAAATGATGAGCGATTAATGGCAAAACTAACGTATTCCAATTTACCTTTCGTGTTGCAAAAAAACAACACACGCTAAATTTACGGTATTTTTATCAATATAATAAAATAAATAATTTTTAAATTTGAATATAAATTATTTAAAACTTAAAGGCAATAGGGTAACTTTTTTTCAATTTCGGCACTTTTTTGTTTTTCCGATGTAACTTTTCACTGTATGGCCCGATTTTTATGTTTGATAGCTCATTTTGAAGCTTTCACGATACAGAGTTGCTTCACAAAAGTTTTATTGTACGAAAGTAGTTTTTTTACTTAATTAAATCAGTTTTTAAAAAAATGGAAAATTATCGAAATTAAAAGTGTGCATTTAATTTCGGCACTTTACAAACAATCGATTGTTTCTCAGTCAAAAAATCATCATTTTCAAAAATTTAAAAGCCTATCATTATCTCCAGACAGTTTTATTTAATTTAAGCTTCTACTTGTTGTTCAACGTGTAACTGGCAAAAAGTTACAGCTAAAATGCCAAATAGTATCAAAATGAGCAAAATTTGGGAAAAAAGTGCATTTAATTTCGGCACTATTTAAAAGGACCCCTTTAATCGAGTTTAAGTGCAGTGCTATGACCCCTACACATTTCACCGTTGTCTTTTAACTATTTACAACTACAATTTAACACCCGACCACTTAATTCAACCCGTTTTTACCTACAGCAATATGTGTCCCGAATATTTTATTTTATAACGATTGTTCACCACAGACGCAACGTAGAACCACGGGGACTAAAAATTCGGAAAATAAACTAAATTTTACCAGCACAGTTTAAATTTTAAACCAATTTATTGCGTAATCATGAAATGCCTATTTTCTAAAAACGGGTAACAATTTTATTTTTTATAAATCAGACAATTTCACATAAAAATATCATAACATAACAAATAAAAAGCTCACGACAATCATCTAATTATAATTAGCTCTCATTTGAGCTATCAAACGTCGTATTCCGTCAAGGATTACCAAAGATATAGTCAAAAATATAGTCCAAATTAGAAAATGCCCAGTTTGGAAAAGTGCCAAAATTAAATGAACTACCCTACAAACAATTAGTCAAAAAGGGGAATTTATTTTGAATCATACATCAAAGCAGTCAAAAAATTGTGATGCATACATCAAAACAAACGTAAATGAAAATTATATTTGATTCAAATGGACGAAAAAAATTCGAACTTTGACACATACATCAAAACAGAAGAACATGGATCATTTAATGAAATAAAACAAAAAAAGTAACATAATACTTTACATTATCTAAATCACAATTGAAAAATATATAGCATTATAATTTTAAAATTAAGATCCAAAATTAATATCGAATTTTAATAAACTTTAAAAAATGGTAAATAAAAATATTTTAGTTAAAACAGTATGTATACTTTTCAAGTCATAAAACATGACAAAAAATCAAAAAAAACCTTTAAAGTCAGTTTTTATTAGCTTTTTAATCCGATTTTCTCATTGTCCATGAAAAAAAGAGGTCCCTACTTAATATCCCGCTTTATGAGTGCGGCTACAGCACGCTATAAGAATACCGTAATTTTGTTTGAAATGATGAGCGATTAATGGCAAAACTAACGTATTCCAATTTACCTTTCGTGTTGCAAAAAAACAACACACGCTAAATTTACGGTATTTTTATCAATATAATAAAATAAATAATTTTTAAATTTGAATATAAATTATTTAAAACTTAAAGGCAATAGGGTAACTTTTTTTCAATTTCGGCACTTTTTTGTTTTTCCGATGTAACTTTTCACTGTATGGCCCGATTTTTATGTTTGATAGCTCATTTTGAAGCTTTCACGATACAGAGTTGCTTCACAAAAGTTTTATTGTACGAAAGTAGTTTTTTTACTTAATTAAATCAGTTTTTAAAAAAATGGAAAATTATCGAAATTAAAAGTGTGCATTTAATTTCGGCACTTTACAAACAATCGATTGTTTCTCAGTCAAAAAATCATCATTTTCAAAAATTTAAAAGCCTATCATTATCTCCAGACAGTTTTATTTAATTTAAGCTTCTACTTGTTGTTCAACGTGTAACTGGCAAAAAGTTACAGCTAAAATGCCAAATAGTATCAAAATGAGCAAAATTTGGGAAAAAAGTGCATTTAATTTCGGCACTATTTAAAAGGACCCCTTTAATCGAGTTTAAGTGCAGTGCTATGACCCCTACACATTTCACCGTTGTCTTTTAACTATTTACAACTACAATTTAACACCCGACCACTTAATTCAACCCGTTTTTACCTACAGCAATACGTGTCCCGAATATCTTATTTTATAACGATTGTTCACCACAGACGCAACGTAGAACCACGGGGACTAAAAATTCGGAAAATAAACTAAATTTTACCAGCACCGTTTAATTTTTAAACCAATTTATTGCGTAATCATGAAATGCCTATTTTCTAAAAACGGGTAACAATTTTATTTTTTATAAATCAGACAATTTCACATAAAAATATCATAACATAACAAATAAAAAGCTCACGACAGTCATCTAATTATAATTAGCTCTCATTTGAGCTATCAAACGTCGTATTCCGTCAAGGATTACCAAAGATATAGTCAAAAATATAGTCCAAATTAGAAAATGCCCAGTTTGGAAAAGTGCCAAAATTAAATGAACTACCCTACAAACAATTAGTCAAAAAGGGGAATTTATTTTGAATCATACATCAAAGCAGTCAAAAAATTGTGATGCATACATCAAAACAAACGTAAATGAAAATTATATTTGATTCAAATGGACGAAAAAAATTCGAACTTTGACACACACATCAAAACAGAAGAACATGGATCATTTAATGAAATAAAACAAAAAAAGTAACATAATACTTTACATTATCTAAATCACAATTGAAAAATATATAGCATTATAATTTTAAAATTAAGATCCAAAATTGATATCGAATTTTAATAAACTTTAAAAAATGGTAAATAGCGCAAAAGACAGAAAATTTCCCATAACGGCCCGCACTTGGAATGAAACTAAAACTCGGATGGAATGAAATTTGCAAAACATCATGTTGACAGCATTTTTTGACATACTAATGCAGAAATGGTAAATTTAAATGACCATATTTCAGTAATTTAAAAATAAAGTTTTTTCTAATTTAGTGTGAATATTCATAACTGTTCTGTTATCGTTTTAATATAAAGCAGTTTTCTTTGGGTTTTTTCGGTTCTTTTACTACATTTTTGTAAAAAAATAACATATTATTTTTAGTTTAACTTTACTGTTATAGTTAAACTATGCATCTAGCTCATTGTGTTAGCGACCCTGGTCGGTTCTCTTTTTGATCTTATTATGACATTTTACTTTAATAGAGAACAAAATGGACGCGTGAGGATGAAAAGAAGAACCCAAAAAATTTAAAGAGAGGAGCCAGAGGAAAAAATATAAAAAGCTAAAATTGTTAAAAGTATAAAGATAATACGCAACGAAAATAAGAAGCAAAACTAAAAAATAAGAATAAAAAACAGTTAAATGAGCACTATAGAGTGCCTAAAAAGTTAAACAAACACCCAAGTATTATAATTAAGAGTAATATATTTACGAAGTAAGAAGCAGAAGTACACGCAAAATAACATTGATGTTCAAAAATGTACGAATTATAATTTGCACTTTTAAAGAAAAAACTATAACTATGTTAAGAATTCGAAAAACTATTGACCCTCCTCCTTACTGGATGGCTAATATAAACAAAGTAGGCTTATCTTAATCCCCCAACCAGGCTTGGGACTGGCATTTAGTCATAACGCAGTGATTAAGTGGCGGAGTTACCTAGTTAAGGTCAAAATTCTTAGTAAAAAGCTACTGTTAAGATTTGAAATTAAATTAAAAACTGATAAAAAATAATAAGAACCATAGATCAAAATATTAATGACAAAAAAATTTACCTGTGCAATATCTGTTCGTTCGTCTAGCTTGCGCTTCTCCCCGCGCGCCATATCTTCGTAGCTGCTACTCATAATGATATCATGAACACAGGTAAATAAAATTTAAAACCAATAGAACAAATAGACAGAAAAGAAAAAAACGACAAAAAATATTTTATATACCAGTAATAAGGCGCAACTTCTGAGCAAAAATACGACAAGTTTTGATTTTTGTGTAAATGAGGATCAGTAGACTGGTTAAATCAATAAAAATTAGAAATAGATGAGATAATGATATGTGGTAATCCTTACATTTTATGGCAACATGAGTTTTAGTGTGCAAGCAGAAATTTTAAGAAATTTCTACAAATTAAGTAAGAAAACTTTTGGCAACTGTATTTATAACGTAGAAACAGCAATCTATATATAAATAGACGTAATGTCTGTGTGTGTGTCTGTCTGTCTGTCTGTCTTTCTGTGTGTTCCCTAACTCCTCCCTAACCATCCAACGGATTAGGTATCGTTGGAAAGCTTATACCCCAGGGAATGTTGTAAGGGGGTTGAAATTTTAAAACATGGTCATCTTTATACTGGACAACTCGTTTTCACCAAAGGGTATGGATTTTGGAACTTAAAAAATTTTTTGTTCAGGAATTGGCTTAAACTTATTAGTAAGAGTAGTTAGCCAATGTAAAGCCAAAATATCATGGTTTTTGGAAAAAATAATCATGGACAACTTTATACTGGACAACGTTTTTTTCCATTAAAGAAGGGAATTACCGTGCTCCCCAACCACAAATGGGATTGGGTTAAATTAAATATCATTGCAAAGCTTACAGTCCGGGGAATGTCATACAGGGTTAAAATTTAGAAAAATTTTGCATGGACTTCTTTAGCCTGGACAAACATTTTAGCCCTTTGGATTTTGAAAATCGAAAATTTTTTTGTCTTAAAATTGGCTTGAACTTATTAATAAGAGTAATTAGCCAATGTTAAATCAAAATGTCATGTTTTTTGGTAAGATTAACATGGACATCTTAATGCTGGACAACGTTTTTCACTAAATAGGGGAACGACATTCCTCCTCGACCAGCAAAAAAAATTGGGCTAAATGAGATATCGTTGCAAAGCTTAAAGACAGGGAAATGTCATAAAGGGGTTGAAATAAAAAAATCGCATGGACATCTTTTGGTTGGACAAGACATTTTCACAAAAACAGGGCCCTATGGATATTAAAAGTTGAAAAAATTTTTTATCTTTGAATTGGTTTAAACTTATTGGTAAGAGTAATTTGCCATTGTAAAGCCAGAATATCATGTTTTTGGAAAAATGAACAAGAACATCTTTATGCTGGACATCGTTGTTTTCACTAAAAGGGGCAACGAACTTTCTCCTTAACCACGAAAAGGATTGGGCTAAATGAGATATCATTGCAAAGCTTAAGTTTCAAGGAATGTCATAAAAGGGTTAAACGTTTCAAAAAATAAATACCAAGGACATTTTTATGCTGGACAACGCATTTTGACCAAAAGGGGGGCCCTTTTTCTCAACCACAAAACGGATTGAGCTAAATGAGATATCATTGCAAAGCTTACAGTTTAGAGAATGTCATAAATGGGTTGAAATTTCAAAAAAATAACATGGTCATCTTTATACTGGACAACATATTTTTACCAAAGAGAAAAAGACCTTCCTCCCCAATCACAAAAAAGATTAGGGTAAATCAGATATTATGGATAAACCTTATAGTTCAGGGAGCATCATAAAGGGGTTGAAATTAGTAAAAAAATAACATGGACATCTTTGTGTTGGACAACATATTTTTACCAAACGAGGGAAAGACCCTTCCCCCAAACGACAAAATGTAGTG
Source organism: Microlaimidae sp. YZB2_3 (assembly GCA_030248175.1). Lineage (NCBI taxonomy): Eukaryota > Metazoa > Nematoda > Chromadorea > Desmodorida > Microlaimidae > Microlaimidae sp. YZB2_3. Next base: position 37,453 of record JASAMX010028411.1, read on the forward strand.
CGGGTTAACTGAGGTATCATTGTAAAGCTTAAAGTCACGGTAAAGCATAGAAGGGTTGAATTTTGAAAAAAAAAGTAAATGAATATAAAAAATGCCGGAAAAATTATTTGTCAGCCGTATGGCTGACACGGGCTACTTGTAATAATAAAAAAAAATAAAAACAACAAGCCGTAAAAAAGCAAATAAGAGACCTATCACAGGTTAAAAAGAATATCCTATCACGGGACAAAAAATATAATGATCCATCACGGATCTAAAGCAGCCCTAAATTATTAGGATTAGGTAAAATCACATCAAAATTTTAAGAACTTGTATAGCACATTTTTTATTAGTTATGTCAAATTACTATGGGACGATATTTGTGACAAAAAATTTTTATAGGGACATAGATAATTTTTTTATTTATTTGATTAATGGAGTTTACAAAACTTCTTAAAAAGTGTGCCCATCTTACAGAAAAAATTGTTTTTGTTGGAACAAATTCAACCTATGAGTATTAAATGTGTTAAAAATACAGTTTTTCTCAGACTATTATATACATTGCTACGTTTATGTACGAAATCTAGAAATTTCTACAGATTAAGTAAGAACACTTTTCATAACTGCACTTATAACGTAAAATCAAAAATAAAAATAATGCAAAGGAGAACACGCCGTAAATAATAAAGCAATAAAGCAAATAAGAAACCTATCACAGGTCAAAAAGAATAACCCATCACGGGAAAAATATAGTGATCCATAAACCCGGTTCACACTGAGGTGGCAATGCCACCGCTGTTGTGTCTAACGTTAAACATTGGAGGTGTGCACATTGAGGAGGCAATGCCACCGCGAGGTGGCATTGCCATCGCTGTTGTGGTTGATCTACAACTCCGTTACCTGTGGCAGCTCTCTCAAGAAGAAAACCCGTAAGAACACGCGCATTTTAAAAAAAAGCAATGAAAAATACGGTTTTTAAATAGACTGTTTCATTGTATAAAAAACCAGCTAAAAATATTGCGGTTTTAATAAAAAACGCGTGAAAACGCCATGTGAATTGCATAAAAAATGAAAAAAATACTGTGGTTTTATTGCAAAACTTAATATTAAGAAAATAATTTTTTTATGAAAAAATAAATTTCAGTAGTTTTTAACAAATTTTAAACACACGTACATACGTACATAGCGTGGAAACGTTCTTGAATAATTATGAATTTGCAATTTTTTGCATTAATCAAATTTGAAAAATTTTCTACTGCGCAGTTGCTAATATTTAATGCACGGCCTTGGGTTAAAATTAGTGTTGTAAAAAGTGTTGATTTTTAATTATTTTAAGTAAAAGTAATTTGAAAAATTTTAGTTTAAGTAAAGTAAGAGTAAAAGTAATTTGTGATTTTTTAATTTAAGTAAAATAAAAGTAAAAATAATGGTCAAAACTATATTTAAGTAAAATAAAGGCTGGTTCATACTTATGTAAAAACGTCCTTTGGACAAAGTCCAAAAGACGTTTTTACATAAGTATGAACCAGCCTTAAAAGTAAAAGTAAGACCTATTTTTTAAGTAAAAGTAAGAGTAAAAGTATAATAAAAGTAATTTTGAAACAAAGAAAAACACCGGTTTTTGGAGCTTCAGAGCTCCGTTCTAAAGTTTTTTTGCTAATTTTATGTATAAATTATCATTATAATAAATTTTTTTGGTCAAAATAAATAGTTTTAGCGTGTTAGTGGCTTGAAAATTTATATTTTATCATTCACTTTATAACAAGACCATAGGAAATCTACCCATTGAAATTACTTAAATTTTACATAAATTAATTTAAGTGTTTGCAGTGGAAAATCCGACTAAGGGATGGTTCATACTTATGTAAAAACGTAAACGTCCTTTGGACAAAGTCCAAAGAACCAACACAGCGTATAAACGTATGTAAAAACGTCCTTTGGACTTTGTCCAAAGGACGTTTTTACATAAGTATGCACCAACCCTAAGAGTAAAAGCAAAAGTATTTAATATTTCAAAAGTCGAGTAAGAGTAAAACTGAAACTAATTGAAATTTCAAAAGTCGAGTAAAAGTAAAAGTAATTCAAAATCCGTTACTTTTATTGCTTTAAGTAAAAATAAAAGTAACTTTTTACAACACTAGTTAACATAGAATGTATGACGGAGTTATTCACCAATTAAAAACAAATAATCATTATGTTTAATTAAAAAAAACTTTAAGTTTGTTATTGCGACCGCAATACTTTTCAGAAATAAATCTTAAAAAAATATGGCTACTGATTTGGATGAACTTTTGACCAATAAATTTCAAAACCGCCGGAACTTTATCACAAACCGTTTTCTGAGATAGTTTTCTGACAATTAATTTGGGTTTTCGTAATCAAAGGACCAACTAACGATAACAAATATTCAAATTGAAGGAAGAGGAGACATCCGAAAATAGTCATGAAAATATTAATGATCCTGAGGTTTCATTTCTTGAACTAAAGCGTAAAAATCCTTCTGTTTGAAATAAATGAAAAATAAAACGATAAAACGTACCCACCATCTTCTGCGAGCTTTTTAATCTATATTTTTCAAAGCGCAAGCAATACCAAAATATCAATATATTCATCGTCTTTAAATAAGTTAAAAAGTGCTAACTACTCACGTTTTCTTAACTCTACATGCGAACGAAATGTTGGCATTGCGTCTCCAGCGATGCCACCCCAGTGTGAACCTAGCGGTGGCAATGCCACCGGTGGCATTCCCACCGAAGGCGGTGGCAGTGCCACCGGTGGGATTGCCACCGCAGTGTGAACCGGGCTTTATTGCCTGTAAACATTCGAGAGTTTGACTGGGACAAATAATCAGCACTCGTCACAGATGTTACTTGCCACAGTGTTTTATAAAGATAAAAAGGGACCGAACATCGATGTGGGAAACATCGGATATAGTTAAAAGTTAGAGTTAATATCAATATAAGAAAATCTCAACTATTTTTTAATTATTTTTAATTTAACTATTTTGTTTATTTTTTTAAGTTAACTTAGCAATAAATTATTTTTCTTGTAAACACCTTCCTAAATTTCAATTATATTTTTAGTCTGTCCAGCCGTTTCATAAAAATTGTTTATAAAAAACTATGCAAAAAACCAATAAAATATGATAATTATTAAAGTGCTTAAAGTGTTTTTTAAATTACGATTTAAAATTTTAGTTTTACTAAGACTTTAATATAAGTATACATTTACTCAAAAAATTAACTACTTACTTAGCTACTTACTACTTAACTACCTAGCTCAAAATTTTAAGTAGTTAACTACCTACTTACTACCTATTTGTAATTTTATTTACCTACTTAACTACCTATTTAAGATTTTTGAGTAATTATCACAACACTAATACTCACTAGGGATGCATTGAGCGGCTCACAAATGTTGAATACCAATTGGTACTCACATATAGGGTAATGCATGTAATTTCGGCAATTTTTGGACATTTTTTAAACCGTTTTTTGCTCATGACTTTTTTTCAGCTTTGTTTAATCAAAAAGTTTTATATTACAAAGTTGTGTATTTTCTTATTCTGAACACACTGATATGCATAACAATCAACATCTACGTAAATTTTGTTTTATAAGGGACGATATCGAAAATGGCCACTTTGGAAAATTCATTTTGTGCATTTAATTTTGGCAATTTTTTGTTCAGGCCATAACTGTCTTGTTTTTAGGTCAATATTAATGTTTAATGGCTTATTTAAAATTTGACTGCTACATTTACTGCCATATTGGTTATTTTTACTCTAATTTGTTTTTATCTGAGTGAAAAATTGAAAACTAAATGAAAGTACCAAAATTAAATGCATTTTTGAAAGTACCAAAATTAAATGCACTTTTGCCCATTTTCCTTCAAGAAGTTGCAACAGCCAACAAAAAAATTGGTAGATGATGTTATGACTGTCCTTTTTTTCGCCTAAATAGAAACTAGAAATTAGATAAATTTATCTAGTTTCTAACGAGCTATCAATCACTTCTAAACTCAAATTTGGGACCAAATTATGATAAGATATGTAATTAAAACTTGAAAAAATGCCGAAATTAAATGCATGACCTTATTTAATTGTGAGTACTAAACTCAAGCTCAAACTCACAATAAATAAAAGGCCCAAGCTCCCAATTAGCCCAAGCTAATTAGTTTAAATGTGAGCTTGACACTAAAAATAAAAAAAATTATACTTTACCAAAAGATCTGTAACTCCTAAAGAACAAACCTCGCTAGAATATGCCATTATTATGACATATTTTCAGTCCATTTAAATTTTATTTTTATTTTAAAGTCATATTCTCCTTTTACTTCAAATTAGAATGAAAATCATGTCTGTGTTATAATAATTTAACCGGTGAATAAATAAATTTATGTAAATTTACACGGATTAACGAAAAATAAGCCATTATAATGACTTAACTCAAAAAAGTTTTCCATAAAAATTACTATTTTAAAAGCATTTTATTAAGTGGTCTTATATTGGCGTCATTTGTTATACAAGTTTTGAATGAAATTTTATCATGGGTGGCGCGGGAGCGCCACGGGGCGATTTAGCCCCGTGGCGCCGCGCCAACCATAATTAGAGAACGTGGGTAAATTTTGAAATTCAGAACCTTCTTCTTCTTCTTCTTCTTCTTCTTCTTCTTATTATTATTATTATTATTATTATTATTATTTTCATTTAGGTCCTTGTTATCGATTTATTGATCAAAATAAAAAATTGAAAAATAGACAAATAAAAACTCCCAACCGCACAATAACAGCCTTTTGGCAACAATAAGGATTGTACAGAGCAGACAACCAACATCCCCTCATAAAAACCGCACAAAAATAGCAGACCGGTTTTAATTGGTGGCAGAAACAGCGCCAGTTCCCAGCGCCATCTGCTTCAACCGCGCGGAAAACGGCAAAAACAACAGAGTACTTTTTTAATTCTTGCATTACTGATGACAAAATTAATTCAAAGTTTTATTTATTAAAAAATAATAATAAGCGTCGGTGGCGCGGGAGCGCCACGCGCCGGTAATCATCGGTGGTGCGGGGTGCCAACTGCAATTTAACCCACGGCACCGCGCCAACTATACTTAGACAACGTGAGTAAATTTTGTTATTCATGTTCATCATCTTATTATTATTATTATTATTATTTTTACTTTAAAAATTATAATTGCAATCATTGGCGCACGGCATCGCGCCAACTATATTTAGAGAACGTAGGTAAACTTTGTCTGGAGCGCATCTGCACCGCACTAACTATAATTAAACAACGTGGGTTAATTTTGTAATTTAAATTCATCTTCTTCTTATTATTATTTTTTATTTTATCTCGGCAACGGAATGATTATAAACATATGTCATTGCGCAGCTAAAACTATAGTTTATTAGGCTATTTTTTAATTTAATTCAAAAAAAGTGGTAGACTAGCCCTGAAAAATGCTCTAAGAATAGAGCATGAAAAAGGGGCGATTTTTCCCCGGGCGTATGTTTAGACAGAAAAGATGTAGACTAGTCTGAGATGGATATTATGTGGACTATAGGAAATTTGCATTTGGTTTGGCCAGCTGCTCACTAAATCAAAATTTCTACGATATGATAATGATTTGTTTATACATTGATCTAATCACACAGCACTGTTGAAAAGCAATTGAAAAATCATACTCACAGCAATCTTTGACAAGCGCGAAATCGCCACTTTTTCAATTAGAAGGTTATATTTGTATGTATAAGAAACAACTATAAATTTGAAAAATTGGCGATTTCGCGCTTGTCAAAGATTGCTGTGAGTATGATTTTTTCAATTGACATTTCATCAAACTAAAAAAAATGCAATAGTGCTGTGTGATTAGATCAATATATAAACAAATCATTATCATATCGTAGAAATTTTTATTTAGTGAGCAGCTGGCCAAACCAAATGCAAATTTCCTATAGTCCACATAATGTCCATCTCAGACTAGTCTACATCTTTTCTGTCTAAACATACGCCCGGGGAAAAATCGCCCTATTTTCCTGCTCTATTCTTAGAGCATTTTTCAAGGCTAGTTATATATAGTATTTTCTGATGGTTTTGCACTGTCATTTAAAAAAAAAATAATTTTGTACACAAAATTGTGTATTAGAATAAAAACTTTAAAAGTGTGGTAAAAATTAAATTTTTTATCTTCGATGTCGATTATTTTTTACCCTGCGCTTCAAATCTAGTAACTGTTGTTTTGACCAAATATTTTTAGACCTTTTACATAAGGCCGACGTGGCTTTTTTCGTCAAGTTTCATTTGAACAATGTGTTTTTTCGCTTCCAAAACTTATGTGATAAAAATATTAAAAAAACCCGTTTTAGTTTTACCTTTATTTTGACACCTTAATTGCAACTTTTAGCAAAGTATTTGTCGAGTTCAACAAACATGACAAGTATTGTATAGTCTTAGGTTTTTTGCGTTTTTTTTTGAAAATTCTGTCGAAACATTAGAGTGGCGCTTTTTCATTTTTACATAAAAATTTGTATGAAATAATGAAATAATTTTATTGTATAGGAACTAAATGTATAGATATACCTTAATCACTTAAATACAATAATAAAGTATAAATACATCATATGTCAGTCAACAAAAACGAAAAAAAGTAACCAACTAAAAGTAGAAAATAGAGATATAAAACTCCAGGCTCACAGGTTATTAAACTTTACAAAATACAGAAAAATCTAAACCTTTGAGTGTTTTACAAAAAATATTATATGTTTTTGAAGTAACCATGTCATTGGTGAGTGAGTTCCAAACTGGGCAAACACGAATGCTGAAAAAATATTTTCTACAATCAATTCTAGGATTTTTATGTGTGATAAGTTTTATTACATTGCAGATACAATAGAACAGTTGACACAGAAAAACATTTGGCATGTTTCACTACACAATGTTTTTTTGTTCAATTTTAATCTATCTTTACACGTATAACATTTGTAATTTTTTTTCGGATTTTTTTACCAAAAACATAAGTAAAAAAACATTAGTACCATAAAATGTTTGTTTAAACTCACAAAACTGTACGAGACGACTGTACCTTTAAGGGTATGGGTCTATTGTTTAAATAAAATTTGTGACCAATTTCAGGATCACATCAATGCACGTGAAGGTGCGGCTGATTATGACCACATAAGGTTTTTGGATCATATCGGCCATTTGCTGGGATATCACTGAGAAATTTATGGCTCTATTGTTGATACAATATTGTAAAATTTATTAAACGCACAACGTTTTGTTTTTTTGTTTACAAGAATTTTGTACAAAGTTAAGCACATTAAAAATTGTTTAACTATTAAATGTTTTTATTGGTAGTTGGAAAGTACAGTGTTGGAGTATTTAAACTCTTTTTTGTAAAAGTTCGTTATATTTATTTTATTTCAACTAATAATACTTTAATCTTAATTTAAAACATTATTATAAAATTAAAAAAAATTCCTACAGATTAAATATTTTACAGATAAATTTGTTTTGCAAATTTAGTAATTATTTTAAAAAATTAGGGTATCTGACTTAATTTTGGCCAGGCCTTAATTTCGGCACCAATTTAGGGTGTTAGAAAATTGGTTTATTTTTAAAACACAGAGGAACTAGCACAAAAGCAACTGGATTAATGTTGAATAAAGTGTTTCTGCAAAAGTTTTTTATTTTTTTTACTCTACATTATCAGCATTTTTATGCAAAAACTGCATTTTTTGTGATTTTATTAATTTTTGCTTTGTGTTTAAACTGCATCAAATTTAAAACGAAGCACTAAATAACCTTAAAATATTTTCTATTTAAGGCTCAGCGTTGTTAATTTTCATATTTTGATATTTTTTTTCAAAATCACTTCGCAATGCGTTTAACTAACTGTGCATTTTAAGATTCCGTTAATTTCGGCGGCCACCTTAAAATTTAGGTGAAAAAACCTGCTGTTTTTTGCTGTTTTTAAATATAATCATACTACAGTATTTATAAAGATTTTTTTTGCTTGTTTGACTTTTTTGACGTTTTTAAAGACAAAAATAAAAATTCAACAAAAAATAAAGGTTCAAAAACTTGTTTTTTTAAAGTTTTGACATAATTATTTAAAGTCTTGCTAATAACTATGAAAGTTTTCAAACTGTAAAAAATTAAGTTATATGTACCAAGAACAATACCTAAGGATAATTTTACAACCTTTAAAAATTTTTATTGTTCGTGTTGGCAATAGTTATAGCCAGTTTATTCTAGGTGGCCGAAGTTAATGGCTCGCGCTTTAATTTCGGCAACTATAAAAAAATTTTAAACCTCCACTTATCTTTAAGTGTAGCAGAAATTTTAAAATTTTGCTCTGGAATAACAAAAATATCTATCGTTTGATATTTTAGACCAAATTTTGGGGGAAATAATAATAACAATAGGTTTAATAACCGCCAATTTAACAATAATAATAATAATGGGTATAACGATGTTCGTCAACAAAATTATCAAAATTCAAATAATTATCAACAACAAAATTATAACCCTCAACAAAATAATTACCAACCCCAAAATTTTAATAATACTAATAGTGGCTATGCGCCTCATGAAGAGAAGGACCGCTGCGGTCTTTCTCCTTTTTCTCTTTTTTCTTACCCCTGCTTGCCCCCCCCCCGTTTTATTGCCCCCCCCCCGTTTCAAAAAAGTTGCCCCCCCGTGCCCCCCCCCCCATTTTGGAATTGCCCCCCCCCCGTTTTAAACCCCCGGGGGGGGGGGGGCATGCACACGTCTGCTTAAAAATTTTTCATTGGGAGGCGAATTTGGGGGGGGGGGGGTGTCCCCGACTACCCAAATTTAAGGGGGGTGTCGGCGAAATCTGAGGGGGGGTATGAGCCCCCCCCCCTGCCCACCTATGGGGAAACCCCCTAAGACCTCCGGCAGCCGCCTTGCGTCGGCTTGGTGCTCCTACTTCATAGTAACAAACAAATTGATAAAGCTTTAGGTTTTGTCCAGCATACAGATATCCGTGTTATTTTTAAAATTTTAACCCCCTTATGGCACTCTCTGAACTGTAAACTCTACAATGATATTTCAATTAGGCTAATTCTTTTTTTAGTTTAGAAGAAAGAAAGGTCCATCTGAAATTTTGAAAAAATTCCTGGTCCATTGTAAAAATGCTCATGTTGATTTTTCCACAGAAAATGATACGCTGGCTTTCCATTTTCTAATTTCTAATGATAGTAAATTGCAATGACAATAAAGCAACAATTTGCAATAGGAAAAAATTAACTTTTAAAATTTATAGAGCCCCTTTGGTGAAAATGTGTTGTCCAGAATAAAAATGTCCATGTTATTTTTTATAAACATTTAACCTCTTGGTGAAAATGAGTTGTCCAGTATAAAGAAGTCCATGTTCATCTTTCCAAAAAAAAAACCTAATAATATTCTGGTTTTTATTGACTTACTCTTTTTACCAATCGTTTTCAGCCAATTTAACAACAAAAAATTTTTCAACTTCCAAATTCAAAAGGGCCCCCGTTTTGTGCAAATGCATTGTCCAGACTGAGGATGTCGATGAATTTTTTTTATTTTCAACACCTTCATGACATTCCCCCACTAGTAAGCTTTGCAATAATATCTCATTTAGCCCAATTCAATAATATACATATTTCTCGCTATTTTTGTTTGGCCAGAATGTTATTTAAAAAAAGTACAATAATTTTAATAAACAATAAGTTATACACATCAGATCAAGCAAAACAAAGAAGCATATTTTAGTTGATTTGTGTATATACCTTTCCCCCTCCTAAAATTTCTAGCCACTCATGGCAATGGCTTGATAATTTTTTCCATATAGGTGCCTAAAAAAGAACATGGATATACTGCTATCTGCTTTGGTTTACTGTGTCTG